>VZTV01090013.1:0-10281 GCA_013400875.1 Anhinga rufa | reverse complement strand
TGTGAATATATCCATATTGTAACACCACCATTATTTTACATTACTGAAAACGTGCCTGGGCTTAGCAGGTTATGAACTGGACCACTTCCTTTACTTGTAGCTGTACATCAGAGGAAAAGCAATGCTGTATTTCTTCTGTTTGAATAGTAGTTCTTAGATTGGCCAGATATGTCTCTGAACAGTGTAAAACTAGGTGCTTTGCCACAATATCAAGAATCTAAGTGTTAATGCTGCCACAAGCACTAGAAGCTTCCTTGAACTTTGCTTACAACAGCAAGAAATTCAGGGTAAGGGAGTGCTGAACACAAAAATATATGGAGATAATTTACCTTAGCAGAAAGAGGGAAAGAGAAGTAAGCATTGCGCATGGCTGTGAAGAGTGATTCCTCCTGGCATGTTCAGAACCTGCCCCTGCTGCAAGACATTGCAGATCCAAAACCCCTGGCAGGGGGGATCCAGCCTCCTGCCTTCCTGCTTGCCAGGTCTGCATCCTTGAAACAATTCCAGCAGGGATCTTCTGAGCCAGAAAAACACTCGTTAAGGAGTCTTTCACCAATTTAAAAGACCTGGAGATTAAACAAATGTTGTTTAATTAAAATGTTGAAGCAATGTTGATAAGAAATGATGCTAAAATAGTGCTTAGAGTTGCCCCAGACTGAGAAGCGATTAGCATACTTGTACTAAAAGAAAGGTATACTTCCGATAATTCTCTTCACTGCTTAATATTACAGCTGAGTGCCACGTGTACTGGAATTAAAAGTGCACTCACTCTTCCTCATCCACTCATCTAAGTATTTTAAAATTTATATGGATGTGTGGTTAGCATCAGTGTTCCAGATTTGGGATTATATGAACAAGGCAAACTTGACAAACAGCGTTCTGGAGAAATATATATATATAACAAAAAGTGAAGGAAAATTTAAAAAAAGCTTTTCTTAAAAAATGGCAAGTTTCACTCATTGGTTTTGGTTTCATCTAGGATAAACTTATGGCTCTCATTGTCACCAAAGTTATTCCAACAGTCTGGCTTTTATGTCAGCTATGCAGTGGGTGCACACCTGGAGGGAAAAGAGCGAGCACAATTTTCATCAGTGCTCACTAATGGAAAGGATCACACTTTACAAGCACGCTGTGATGATGAAAGGTCATTCAAACTTTTGACTCTGAGGTCTTTAATATGAGCTGGGTAGTATGTGAGTCAGATCAGCATTCAGTGCAGCTTCCTCTCATCCTGCTACCATCAATTCACACCCAGGGTACATTGCCATCTGGAGACATCCTGCCCTTCACATGCTGTGCCTAGAGCAGGTATGGAAGCTTTCCCCAGTGAAGAAGTAAGTTTGAAACCGCAGCAATGTAAACCTATAGCCAAGTCCCCAGGACTGACTCAAAGGGACTGACTTGGAAAGGGCAGACAGGTAGCCTCCATAATCTCCTTAGTTGTGGTCACAGCTGAGCTGGAGGTTCCTACCTCCTTCTGGAGAACTATTAGAAACACTCCTCGTTCTTCAGCTGTTTCCTAAAACTGCCTCCAGTTTTATCCTTTGTCTGAGATGCCCCTCTCCCTCCACCTGCACTGTCTTCTTCCCACCCACTCACCATCAGACACCTCTGCTCTACAAGTTCGAGGAGCACATCTGCATAACTGAATCTCTCTCCAGTATTAGAGTCATGCAGTGGTATGCAGTCAGTGCCTTTGCTCATCCAGGACATGGTGCCCTGTGAGCAACCAAAGCTTTCTGATATCTCAGGAAAGACTAAAGGGAAGGGAGTGCAAGGGTAGAGCAAACAAGGTCCAAAAAGAGGACAAATTTGGAAAAAAAAAAAGATTAAAAGTTGAAGAAAAAGACAAATTAGGCCCCAACCTTGGTGGTCAGAAAAGGACACTTACCTTTAAACTCGCCTTTCAGCTACATCTGCTACCATGCGTCCCCCAGACAAGGACTACACATTACCTCTTTCCTGTTATTTCATGTGCCTACCAAACACTGGCACATGAAGACACATCTAAGACCTGATGTACATGGTGCTGTAAGGCCTTCACTCAAATCTACCCCTCTGAACATCAATAGAAATGTTCATAGACAGAACTCCCTGGGACTATGAAAAGCCGTGGGTGAAGCTGTTTCTTGTGTAAGTTTGTTAAAAAAAGAAATCTGTATTAATTTAATCATTAAGATCTAAACTGCTTGATCTTCATCTTGTCTAAATAAACACAAGAAAATAAAGGGAGGCAGAAACCAAAGCACAAATCAAAACCTAACCTGGCCAAGTAAAGGGTTAGGTAACAAAGATGTCATGCATTATAATCAACACTTCAAACTGCATGAAATTCCCAGTTGTTGGTTTGAAAACCACTCTATGTGTTTTTAAGAACAGCATCAGTGGCTGACAATGAAACACAAAGATTGCTTTGTAAATCTTGCTCTGTTCTGGTTGACCGTGGAGAATTAAAAAGGATCGGACATTCTTGCTTGTCTACTGACTGCATGACCTATAAAGTGAATTCCTCTGTGTACAAATTCTGTAGAGGCACAAGAGACAATTGCTGAAAGAAAAACTGAAAGAATATTCACTTATTGTTGGCAGTATGCATTAAAAACCAAGATTTTGAAGTCTAGAAAAGAAGTGCTGCCTTGTGTAACTGATGGTGTGAACTCTGAAGTTATTGTTCCTTTACTCATCTACTCAATGTCATGTACAGTCTGGGAACATGAGAGAGGCTTATGTCTGACACAGACACGCCACTCAAGTTGCAATAAATAATGGAACTGGCTTCAGCACATGCCTACCTACCTCCACTTATGATTTTCAGTGACTGGTATTGCTAAACAATTCCTGTTCAAACTTCGCATTTTCCCATGCAAAGTTAATGGAGACTCAAAAGTGTATGCAATGACTGACAAAGTACCAACAGTTGCTAGAAAAGATCACTCTAGTCATTTATATGTGATATAAGATCCCATTTGCAGCTGAGCTAGCAAGGATTTGCCTGACTATGGAGGCACTTGCATCTCCTTTCGCAAACCACATGTTCAGATGGTTAATCCCATGCTGTTTGGAGTATGCATTTGGCAAAAATTAGTTATCAAAAATTTAATTAACTTCTGTCCTGATGGAGTCAGCATCATATTAAGAAAAAAAAATCAGCATACCTACAAAGGAGACATAAAAATGGTCTAATATTGTTTATCTGGTAAAAATTAAACTGCTTAGATGATTCACTTAAGAGAAGTTTGGATAACACCTGTTCCATCTTCATAAGTCAAATAAAAATTTATGGTTAATGTTATGCAGTTAATGAAGATTTGGAGATTATAATTTATAAAGTACATATTCTGAGTGTACACTAAGAAACACAGCCTATAACTGCTAAATGCTGCCTAGGGAGGCTAACTTGTCCCATATCCTCATTTTTCAGGAAATTTGTCATGTGCTATTATAACCACAAAGATTAGTAATACTAAAACATCACTAAACTAGGTTTGCATAGTAGGCTTTTTGGGTGCCTTACCATCCCAGTTTACAATCTGGTCTTGAGCAACTAACTTCTCAGTGGATAACAGCCACAGAAGTTCACAAGATAAGTATCGATGGCCATAAAAAGGATATTCCAGCATCATTGGAACCCAAAACAATAGCATCCCATTCTACAGTACAAATCTTTCCCCAGAAAAAGACTGACTCAAAGCACAGTTGTCTAAATGAGAATCTGACTTATGTCAAAAGCCGATTTCAACCCCCCAGACTTTAAACGTAGAAATTAAAACATGTAGAACTCTTGCACAGTTTCTGTTGTTGAAAGCCACCAATTGATGGAGTAGTTTTTCCCTAGAATGAGAATGAAAAGACAACCACAGTACTTCAATGAGACAATGAAAGCCAAAACTGACATAAGTGACTTCAGGGCTTTTGCAGATTTTCAGCTAACATCAGTAATAAAAATGATATATATGTCTACTGTTGTTTATGCAAAGGCAAAATGAGGTTTTAATATAATGAATGCTAATACTGGTAGATGATGAAGAAATCGAGCTCATAAAGAGACCATAATGGCAGTGAAAACATAGGAAACCTCCCAGATAGTGGGATGGCATGACTTGACCAAGGGTATGTCACCTGGCCACTGGCACTGGCTAGTCACAAGTATCACACAGACATAAGACGATCAACAAGAAGTGTATAAACTTTTTTTTGATCATGATGAAAGCTGAAATAATAACTTATCTATGATTTTATTAATTGCTACCCCCTGTTCTATGCTATGTAAATATAAAAGTCTAATATTGTTCAAATGCATTTGTCAACATTCTTCTAATAACTTAGCGGTTGACTGATATCACTGCTTGACAAAAGAGAATTAGTTTATTATTTAGAAATGGGTTATAAACCTCATCTCCAGTCAGCCCACACTATCCTGTCAAGATAAGTGGGAGGCCAAAGGACCCTAACAACCAGAGGAATTGGATACCACCCTTCCTGTGGATGAATGATGACAAATGCAGCCTGTTGGGGTAAGCCAAAGGACCTCTGCGGGTCTGAAATAAATTGTCTAGTTCTGGAGTACCTGGCACCTGTGCATGCTGTGGTTTTCATTGTCGTGTAGGTGAGAACCAAACTCAACACAAGATCTGTGCTTTATTTTTATTCTGTTCTGTGCCCATCTATTTCGTTCCCACCTTCTGCCTCCACGATGTTCATTTTAAGTGCTGCACACTGAACATTTCTTAAAACTAAATAAATACAAAGGAAGATTGATTTGTCTCTCTGGTGACTTCTTCTATGGCAGCATTAGTGCTCTGTCCAAACAAGCAGCGTCACTCTTACAGTCACCTTGGGTTTGTGGCATTGTACCATTTGTGGCATTTCAGAAATGGTCACAGGAGGCAAACCATTCCACCTGTCCAGCCCAACATGCAGGATTCATCAGTCAGGGATCATTTGGACCTAAAGCCATCAGGGGACAGGATGGGAAAGACTATTCAGGGAATAAAGATAAATTGTCCTCCAGGGCTAGGGACATCAAAAGGTGAGAACAGAAAATGGATATCTTTATCAAGCTGTTTCGGACATCATAACCAAACTGCTCTAAAGATACAGGAATACATTTACCATAAGAACACTATAAACCTGGCTAGTCTGTTTTCCCAGGCTAAAGACCTGGCTCCAGCCAGGGCCCCAGCAGCTCCTGCTGGGGCAGCCAGGACAATCCCCTGTGCAGATGCAGCCTCCCACCACCCTGCTCTCCTCTCTGCCCATGATCAGATTTTTCACTGGCACTGCTCCCTGGCTCTGCCCTCCAGACAAATTACCTTACCTGCCTTTCCCTATTTGTGTATAGGATATAGTTGCTAGCTGCAGTGTGAGCTTGTAAACATATGACACTGCTTCACAGAGAGGGCAGGAGGACAGAGTGTTATGGACAGGCTATTTTTTAGGGTTAAAAGGTTATGAGTTGGTTTTCTTTTTTTTCAGGTAAAGGGTTGGAGGAAGGGATGAGTAGGTTGCTTTAGAGTTCAGTGTTAGATAGCTGAAAATAGGTTTGTACAACTGAAAACCAAACAGTTAACCAGACACAGCATTCCCTGGGACATTTCTCATCCCCCATATTGTTGAGGGCAGGAAGGGAGGGAAATCTCTTCTCTGCTACAGTCCATCCCCAAGTACTAGATGTTTCTACTTTGGTAGTACTCCCAGCAGGTCTATCTTCATGCCACATGCTACACCATCAGATTTTAGTGAACATGGTGAACTGCTTCACACACTGTGCTTCCTAGGGTAAGGACCATAGGAGTGGCAGGATGACAGAGCACCATACAAGGACCAACATGTGAAGTAATTCTAGTGCCTTTTCTCTCAAAAGTATAAAAAAGGTGAAGCTCTTTCTTTTTCTCTCTTTTTTTTTTTTTTTACTTTACACTTGACTTATATTACCTCCTCACATGAGGAGGGTAACCAAACTTCTCACCCTAGATTCCAGTATGTGACCCTATAGCTTCACATTTGGGGCACCAAATAGGTATTAAGCATTCAGGAGGGAATTTTCAGTCTTTTATGGGAATGAGATGATTACTTGGTACTTAATTCAATATGATGTATATTTGTGTACATATTTAAGACCCCTGTGAAGTCCCAAGAGGAGTAGCTATTTAAATCACAGCAAAATAACAATGTATGGTCACAGAGTGAACTCTATTGTAACATTCATTTCATAGAATTATAGAATATCTCAAGTTGGAAAGGACCCATAAAGATCATCAAGTGCAACTCACTGTTTCTCGCAGAACTTCCTAAAACTAAACCATATGACTAAGAGTGATGTCCAGATGCTTTTCTGAGGTAGAAATAAAGACATTTTATTGTGCTAACAAAATATGCCCAGAGTTCTTAAAACATTTTCACAAGGAGTTAATTTTAAGACTTGAAGTCTCAGAAGGAATTTAGCATGTGAACTTTAACTGTAAAATCAAATACACTTTGAGAATAAGGCTGCTGTCTTGAACTAGGTCATTGTCAGGCTAGTGGCAAACAGCAAACTGGAGAATGGCATGATGGAGAAGAGCAAGTAAAAAAATTCAAAATACCTTTCCAAAAGACTGAAAGTCTTTCTTTCCATGTATAAACATAGCAACCTTTGCACTTCGCAAGAAATGGAGAAGGACACGTCTAGAAGAGCAGTTGCAGAAAAGGTTTTTCTCCAGTGTCAATTATTTTACCATTCATATGTTTCATTGTGTTACTAAGTAGATTACTAGCATTCTCTCTCATGTTGTTTGCAACCAATTGCTCCTTTTCTTTTGCAAATAATTGTTCCTGGTTTTTTTACAAATTCCTTGCCAGTTCTGCAGTGTTCCCATGCAAGGAGTGAGACAGCTTCATTGCTAGTACTTCATGTAGGAAACAGCCCTCAGTTACCAAACACCTGCACCAGACAAATACACCATGAGTTAAGCAGTATTGTTACACCAGCATGATATTCATAGCATCTACTGCTACATAACTATCTGTCTTACCATAGAAACTACAGCCTGTGTGTTTTGAATCCTAGGCTTTGTTTTTTGAAGGGGCTTTTTGCATTTATTTAAGCAGAAACTCAAGATACCTGACTAATTATACTAACCATCTGGCTTTAAGATGCACTGATTTCCCAGAAGATTGCTAGAAAAGTAACCTAACTACTTCTCACATTTAAAAAATGCAGAGCAGGACATCTGCCTAGCCCATTTTGTATCTGACATTGCAGTCACGCACATAAGAAGTTCATGGAGCTTATAATAACAATAGTAATAATAAGGAGCCTTCAATAGGTTATGGTTTGTCACTTGTATTTTGGTGTAAAAATTAATCATAGAACAAGGAAGTTCTCTTTCATTGACCACTTTGTTGTGCTTCTGCAAAGCTGAATTATCAAACTGATCCAATAATACATGACCCCAAAACTTAAGCCTTATAATTACCAAGTTGTTGGTCTAATCTTGGCTGTGGCAATGTTACAAAAAGGGTGTGAAGGCTTTGTAATCAAATTATTGACTGAACAGGCTTCTGAAGAAGTTATATGAAGAAATATTATTTTTATTAAAAGATTACTTGGGGATTTTGCAGCTGAACTGAAATGGACATAGGCAAGACTTACTTAACAAAATGTCTAAAACCATTAGGGACATATAAAGTGACATATAAAACCTAAGGGGCTAGTCTAACAAAAGATGGTACTTTACACATGTGAATGTAAATAATGGAAAACACGATAGCATACATCAGCAAAAACAGATTAGATTTCACTTGCACAACAGTCATTCAAAGCCAGATTGATTGTCTGCCTAAAGAAGAAGGCTTGAGTCATTATTGTTTTAAGCTTGTTTTAAGTTGCAGAAATGAATTAGAAAAAATAAAACCTGTTTCTATACTTCAGAAAGGAATACAATAATGGGCCATGTCCCTCAGCCCTTCAGAGCCCTTCGATGTAGGACAAGACAAGTCTCCTGGCTAAGGCTAATGGTAGTACTGTGCTAGGGGACATTTACACAAAAGCTAAAGGTGAAAATAGAAAACAATGCATTTAAAGGCTAAAAAATCACCAACACAGAGTAACATGCATTTCTCTATTATATAGTATTGTACTGAGATCACTGAGGCAAACAGCCTCTAAGTCAAAGAAGCCAGAAAGGTCAAACAGATCCCAACAGCGGTTGAGCTGATCTCCTTAATAAGTCTATAAGCCTAGCCCAAAAGCTCCTTATTCACAAAAGTCATCACTGCTGAGAAAAGCACTTTACCAACACTGCTGTGACAGTGCAGCAAGAACATGGTGTGTCTGAGAAAGGATTAGTAGGACTGGGCTCAAAGTAAGTCCCACTAGCCTTGTTCCTACTGCCAGCTAAAAAAAGGTTGAGGAGCAATCCCTGGCACCAAGACCAAGTGGCAATGGCTAGCTCACAGCCACACTGCCAACGCCTACATAAATTTGGTCTTAGAAAGAGCTAGCTGGAGTGGTCCAAAGCAGAGCTAGGGTGAGAGATAACAGTCATATAGGGATCCAGTGCTCAGGGTCACTCCTTCTACCACTTCTATTTAACTGTATATAATATTCCATAGTGCAATATCTGGCTAAGCAATATGTGCTATTTCTTTACGGGCCTTGAAGATGGCCTCTAGACAATCAGTTCACAGGTTGTGACATATATCACACAACATTACCCCTCTTCAAAGAGAGGGAGACTTCACTTATTACTAAAGTCTGATCTGAAAGCATTTTTTCTTCTTAACTCTGATGTTCCTATTCAACCTAATGGTACATGGTACTTGTGAAGTGATGACATAAATTAATAATACTGTTCTGTGGCCATAGTCTGACTCCCAGCACACCATTTCCCCAGATCCTGTTATGTAGATAAAGGCATTTCGTTATTTATAGTTAGGCAAGTTTATCCACTTCTACAATTTGAATTAAGAATGGTCTAAATAATTAGACAATTACTGTTCACCTAATTATCTAATCTGTTTCAAGTGTAAACACAAAGAGGGAGAAAGCAGGTCAGTCTTGGTTTCATTGATTTTTAATGACAAAACATGAAATATCCTCTAACCTAGTTTGTCCTTTCTTTTTCAGATCAATAAGAAATCAGTAATAACTTTGCTTTTAGCAAACAGGGATTGTGTTCATTAAAACATTTTGCTGCTCCAACCTTGATCTTACCAAATATGTTAAGAAGTAGGTCACTTGACAGGTCTTTTCTTTTTCTTTTTAATTGAAATCAATGAAGCTGATCCTGGCAGGTAAAACTAATTAGATCGTTAAAGAAGTAGCAATATTTTTAATGATGAGATATCTTCTGTTCAACTTGGAGTTCTTTCTAAAGGAAATGAGTTTGAATTCAATGTATAGGAGAAGTTGTTCCTGAAGACATTTTGTATGTGAACTCTGAGGAAAATACCACATGACTTGAAATTCAGCCTTTCATGGTCATTGGCATTGCAAGAAAGCTGAATATGACTATAGCACATCTTCTCCACTCATGTAAGCAGAGGCAAATCCACAAACACAAACAGATATTGTGCCTTCTGTATTTGGGAACTAATCCTCTTGTGACTGAAGTTAACAGCCTCACATCTATGGACCAGGCAGTCTGTCAGGTCTGGTGTTCTTCAAAATGGCTTCTCAGGTCCCATGAAAAAACTGCAGCTTCAATTTGAGCTTTAGATTGAGTGAATCAACAGCTAATGCATAAAGCTGATCATCACAGTGGCAGTCGCTTGTTTTACATGTTAACAAAAATAGTCCAACAAATACCAACTCATCAAGAAAACTTGTATCAGTTACCTAAATGATCACTTAGATATAGAGAAGATAATCATGTGTATGAAAATTGTAACTAGGAGGATAGTTCTCAGATCTTGAATCAATAAGTAAAATTCTCTCCAATCATGAGACACTAGATAAAATTCAGCCGTAATAAAAATTTACCTCCATGTCCTTAGGAAAATTTCCTGAGAAATAAGTAATATTATCCTTACCCAAAAAACGTTCAAGCAGTTCAATACAAGGGCTGAAATTAACTGTAATGTTACCTTATATCACTGAATAACATACCTTTCTGTCCATTCTGCTGACCTGAAGGAATAAATGTGCGTAGCTCAATTCAATTTTATGCATAAAATGTAAGCAATCAACATCATTTAATACACTATTTTGAAAATAAAGGGATTTTCACTATTTTTGAAAGGAGTCTGTAATTACACACTCATTTCTGCAAAATTAGCCCATCTTACAGGAGAGCAGTT
>VZTV01090007.1:19331-89189 GCA_013400875.1 Anhinga rufa | reverse complement strand
TTTTTTTTTTAATTATTATTTCAAGGACTTGGGGGTATTGGTGACTACTTGATTACTACTAAATGACTACTTCGGCTGGTCCCAGAGCCCAACAGCTCCAGCAGCGCCTGTGCCTGTTCCCATACCTGGAGCTGACACCCTGGGGGCGGCCTTCAACAGAAAACCTTGTGAAACCAGGCTGCGAAACACAAGGTTTCTCTGTGTAGCAGCCCAGGCTGGATTTCCTTCTCCTTTCCTTTCTGCAGTGCTTCAGGAAGGTTAGATATGAGCTTAACAATGTCTGAGTGGTTTGAAATATTTCAAATGACTAATTTCCACCATCTCCCCCCAACAACCCCGGCGGAAAAGCAGACCTTAAACCACTACATTTCTTTGCAAAACTTGTCATGAAAAATTCATCCTGTTTTCTGGCTTCCTATAAAACCACCGGAATAAAATTGGTGTTTCTATTGCTGCTATTGCTAGATGAAGCATAGCTGATTTCTGACAGCCTCTTTGAATAGAGGGAAATGTCTAGTTTTCTTTAGTCAGGAGACAGCTCCAGGACTCCCCATTTATGAGATGATCTGGTTAAAACTTTGCAAGAGGGAACCCAGAGAATTTCCCCATAGTCTTATTTCAGTTTTTCCTAAGCGGGAAGTGCACGAGTCCCACATTCTCTATTAATCATTTAAGGAACCACAGGAGAAAGAAAAAAAATGTCAACAAGAGTTCCTTTTCCCTCACAAGTTGGCTTGAAGGTGGCTGTGGTTGGAGAGAGGGGAGTGAAAAAGAAGGAAAAATGACACAGCAAGGTGGTTTAATAGAAATCCCAAACCAAGAGCCGGTTCCTAAAGCCTGCCCCAGCAGACCCTTCACCCAACAGTGAAACCACAGTGTGAGATGTATTTGGTACTGCCTTATTGTTGGAGGTTAAAAATAGTGGGAGCTGGATGCCTCACTGCTCCTCAAAAGGCAGGGGGAGATCATTCCTCTGTGTGCATGTGGAGGCATGGAGAGATGGAGGGATGGAGGGGTGGAGTTACATACCATGCTCCCAAATGACATCCTAACAGTGCACCCACACCCCACAGTACCCTGTCCCACCACTCTCCTTTCTCACCTCGCTCACCCCAAAATTCACATCTCTCAACCCTCCTGCTCTAAAACCTTTCCCAGTTTGGGTCTGTCCCAAACTCCCCTACCCCAAATGTCAGTGGAAATATTAGCACTGGACACTGATGAGGGTGATCTCTTGCCTCAGGTGAAAGCGAACTGGGGACAAGGAGCGACCCATGCTGTTTGCAGAAGGGATGCCCTGTACCTGGGGGCATGCAGATGGGGCACGCTGCATACTTTCTGAAGCGCCTGTGCTTGAGTGACCTACATACTGAGCAAATGTGGCGCTGCACTGCCAAATCAATA
Organism: Anhinga rufa; assembly: GCA_013400875.1. Taxonomy (NCBI): domain Eukaryota; kingdom Metazoa; phylum Chordata; class Aves; order Suliformes; family Anhingidae; genus Anhinga; species Anhinga rufa. The sequence continues at coordinate 87,785 of VZTV01090007.1, read as the reverse complement.
CCTGTCAGGTCACATTACCTGTTATTGATGAACATGATTGTTAATCCCAACATACCATATTTGCAGAACTTCCTGGTCTCCCCAGGGCTGTCTGGGGTGAAGTTTTGCTTGGCTGAAACTTCTTTAAGGGAGAGAAGCTTCATGGAGGAAAGTTCTTTGTGCATGGGGCCAAATACGTAGTTTGTTGCTACTGGCCTGCTCTTGAGGTCTCCTTGCTTCCCCAAAGGCAAGTTTTAGGAGATGATTTAAAATCTGCTTTACAGGCCACAGATCCTGATTTAGCCATGCAATATGAGCACTTAACTGAGGGAACCAACTGTAAGCATGGTCACTATGGGCTCTCCTTGTAGCTCATGCAAGGCAAGAAACCCCTCCTCAGGAGGCTGAGCTTAAGATTGCGAATCACTGTCTGCAGGGACCTGTCTCCTCTACAGCCATCGATGTTGACTGGGATGCTGGACTCCTTATGGAGGTGCTCACAGCAAGGTGGAATGGATCCAGGCACAGAGGAACTGTGGCACCAGCATGTGGGAGGACTGGGGGATGAGGAGGCAAGGAACGGCAATTAGAGTCATGCTGTTAGTGTGATCTAGTGCTGTGGGCTGTGCTGAGCTGGTTCCTCTTGTCCAAGGGACTTTCCTTCTTCTCTCACATCCCACATGAGATCTGCTTGTCACTCTTCAGGTAGGATTCAAGCACACAACTTCACACTGCAGCCTTTGCTACCCCAAAGCCCCACTCCTCTTCCCCTCCCTGGCAGAGAGCAGGGCCATCCTTGCAGGCTGCACCATCACTCAGGTGCTTAGGCATCTGAGCATCACAGCCCGGGAGTTTGCTCTGTAGTGTAGCTAAGCAGTGTTTGCTGCCAGGCTAATAAAGGCCCCAGGAAGAGTGATTTGACATTGGCTTGAGGTCCTGACCAGGAGGAGAGTGTGTTTGTGTCCATGGGATGCATTTTCTGCTGTGCCCTTGCATGCCTCATGGGATGCCGGTAAACCCAACAGTTCCCATGCCCAGTGTTCGCCCTTTAATCTGCAGCCACACAGAGTTCTCCTTGACACCAGTGGGAGCTTTGTAAGACAGGCCTTTATTTTACCTTTATTTTGTAGCAGAGCTGTGTCTTCTTCACCTCTCAGTGAAGGAAGGGAGACAGACCCTGCAGGTGGGAGACTCTGCCCCAGCAGTTAGGGCCCTTGCCAGGTTCCTCTTGCAGCTGGCTTGAAAGAGCCCCCAGTCACCATCTGTTCTCAGAAACAAAACTGTTGTGGTTTCAAAACACATGCACTGACATTAAAAAGGCACACACAGAAAATCCCACCCGAACAACTTCATAAAAAGAAGTGGCAGCGTCAGCCTTGCCAAATACACTGCTGCACTTAGGTTGATTAATATTGTTGGGTCTAATTGGAGGCTGTTGCTTCAGCCCAACAGTCTTGTTTTGGTTTGGACAACAGCTCATCATGTAAAATTTGTTCATAACAGGACTCTTAGGAGTCCCCTTGGGAGTGAAGTCAAGGAAAGAGCGCAGGTGACAGTGGAAATGACGGTGGGAAGATTCTGGTGACTTGTAGCTGGTGTATTTGTGTGCGCAAAACCTAGCCACGACCTGGATGGACGCCACATGGCTCGTCTGTGTGTCACAAGCCCTGCAGTGTGTCTGCTTAAGAGAAGTCAGGTTTCATTTGGGTAATAAAGAGCCTGTGCTTCTAGCACAGGAAGAGCTGGATTTAATCTCCCTGGCTGCTGTAAGAGTGGCCAACACATGCGGCTGGGATGCCACAGATGAACCAGATCCACTTTCTATAGAAACGAAGCTAAAGGGAAGCACTCACTGAAATATTGAAATGTCCCCCCTTCCTTGCTGAGCTTTCTGCTTGGGGCTCTGGTCCAGAGCAGCTGTGTGCCAAGCACCTCCAACTGCTACAGGGCATTGCGATTTTGATTGTGTGCCCTGGAAAAGTCTGTTAGCTGGGCTATATATTTAACTAGTGTCCATAAAGCCATTAGGCTGCTGTTTTGCATGTGAACCACTGCCAGATCAGAGGAGCAGAGCCCAAAGCTGTTGGCCTCACGTGGTGGTGAAGCCAGGCTGAGGCTGTGCAAGGAGCAACGTGAGCCACCGATGCGTGATAGGTCTGGGTTCAGAGAGGGGACTCAAGCAATCTCTTTAGCTGGCTTTTCTGCTTTGATTCATTTGTTTTGAGCAGCACAGATGGAGAAGGAACAAGGGACAGTCATTTGGGCTCTAGAGAAAGCTCAGATGGGAAGTGTTCGTCCCTCTGCTCATCCATTCCCTCTGTCCTGCAGCTGTGCCAGCAAAGCCTGAGGAGTCACACCAAGAGCTCCTATCTGCTCAGTACAGCTCCATCCATCACCAGGCAGGGGGAATGCAAAAGCTTTCTATAACTATACAATGCTAAAAACGCCAAAGGGCAGGTGGGATGGGGTTGGAGCGGTTCTGGGAGAGCTCCCTGTGTGTATGAGGGAAAATTAAAGGAAAAAATTGAATTAGAAACTCAAGGGAATCTTTCAAATGGCAAAAGATATTGGAATTATCTCTGTTGCCCCATGAAAAGGCTTTCCCTTTCTCCACATCTCTGAAAGCATTAGGCAGGCTGTGTGGATGCACTTGTGTGTATGAGAACCACATTGCACACTTGCCCTCCAGAGTTTTCCTTTTCATATTTAAAATGGGCAGAGCTCCAGTTTTTCAGATCTGAACAAACCCTAGGGCATGATACTGATGTGATACCTGAGTTAGGAACGAGCCAAGCAAACTCCTGCGTTCATCCTCCAGGTCCCATCTCTGGCCATGGGACAGGGCTGTCTGCTCTGTCTACTGGAGTGGGCACTGCCAGCCACTGACATCTGTATCTAGAGGACACCATGGTGACAAGACAGGTCTGACCTAGGGGATCAGGAGCTTTTTCTGCAGCCGTGATGGGAGGAGTTTGGGGGAAATCACCATTTCATTCCATCTCTGTACTAAAATGATTCAGCTTTTTCATTAAAAATCCTGCCAAGTATATGCTACTGACAGATGAAGAGGTAAAAATGCAGCAGCCAGCTCCTCTTGACCTCTGGAGAAATTCCTGTTCTGTGTTGCTGCTACGGGTTAGGTGTTGTCTTTACAAGCAGATCCTTTCTGTTTCAGATGGGGCTTATCCAAGTACTCACAGCTGTGGGCCACTTCAGGTCTATGGCTGCACTTTGCCTCTGAAGCCTATCTAGATTAATTTATATTGTGAAGTTTGGAGATCCAAAAACCAATGCTGGGCACAAGAAGAGAGGAGTATAGTTACTCAGGAGTTTTCACTTGTGCAAAGTCTGAAACTCACTGGAGGAGAAGCAGCTCAGCAGCTTGAGCCTAGAGAGCTCGACGAGACTAAACTGGCTGAGGATGTGTCCCATTGGGTGTCCTAGTGCTCTAGAAACCCTCTTTAGGCCACAGTTATCCAAGCAAACACCGATGCCTGACTCTGTTCCTTGCACTGACACCATTCCCCAGATCTCAGAGAGCAACTTCTCCCCAAGGCCTGATCCAAGTCCCCCAAAGTTACTCCAAAGCCTCCCACTCTGCCCTTTCCAGCTGCCTTCAGCCTAGGTTTCCCACTGGGCTTCACCGCAGCGGGGTGCATTAATGTGCCAGGCAGCTGGGAGACTTCACTCCTGCAGGTCAAGGTAGCAGGACAGGGTGAAGCCCATTGTGCCCTTGGATATTTCACAGGAGCCTGGCAAGTATCCCAGGTGTCAGGCTGCTGGGCAGGGGTGTTACGGTGCTCATTTCCTGCCGGGTTATGGCAGGACTTTGCACACTCCCCATGCAGGCTCTGGACACATGCCTGGACCGCTGCCATCTCCAAGCAGCAACCAGGAGAGGTGTAGTAAACCAAGCCTTCCTGAAACCACTTACATGGGGGTCTAATATATGCCGCTACTTCATGTTAATTTGGTTACACCCAGTCTTACCTCTGGGGATGAGGCCAGATAACCTCAGATAACCTGTGCACTGGGTACAGGGACTCCTTTCCTGCAAGAGGAGGAAGGAAGAAGTTATCCAAACCCACATATTTGCTGCTTCTCAAATCCCCTCCTTCCTTCCCTTGCATTTTGATCCTCCCCTTGGCAAACCACAGATCCCTTCTGGCACTGCAGCTCCCTATCACAGGAAATATGGAGGGCAAGGCAGTGCTAAGGGGATCCCAGATGCTTTGACACCGAGGCAGAAGTGACAACAGGCTAGGGGAGTGCTTCACTTAACACCCAGCAACTCTAACATCAACCAGCTTTTGGCTAAGGCCAGGCTGTGTCGGGAGGTCACCTGCAGCCAGGGCTCCCTGTGAACAGCCTTTTCCTGGGCCCACAAGGGCACACAGGGCTGTTTGTGTGCTGCAGGCTGCAATTTGCACCCTGGCTGCAGGGCAGACTCTGGGCAGTAGTAGGAAACCATCCTAAGCAGGGAAAGCAGAGCCATCAGCTGGCTCCAGGGAAATACCCAGAGTGCCCTCAGGAACAAAAATCCTCACCAGATTCCCTTTGGTTATCCCTGGGGGACAAGTCACTTTAAACCTGGGGCCCAAAGACCGTCTGGGATGATGTTAAACCTGGGGTAAGTCGTAGGGAGACCTTGAAAACAGTGGATATTATTCCTGGCATCCACCAGCAAGCCTCAGTGTGATTTAAAATCACATCTGGCTCCAGGATTCATTACTAAAGGATTTTTGGCAAGGGGAGAGGTTTTGTTTGTTGTTGGTTTTCCTGAAGCCTCCTGTTGACTACAGCCCAGGTGATACCCCAGCGAGGCATGGTACTCCCCCATCTGCAAAAATGACTGTACGGATGCCTGTGCAGGGGGATTCCTCCCATGTCAAGAGGCGGATAAATCACCAGTCCGAGGTGTCCCTCCATCCTTCTCCATTGACCCAAGGGAAGCTGAGATCCAGATGCTGGCCACTGGCGATGTCACCTCCATCCCTGGGCAGGAGAGGAGCCTGGCTTTGGTGCTTGTCCACCTCACACTGCATGGCACCACAACAGCTCAGGTGTTCAGGTGTGCTTATACTTTATGTATATATACACTTTATATATATATATGTATATGTATGTATAAAGCATACTTATCTATTCTGCTAAGTATACTGACGTTGGTAGTGAGACACTGCATGCCAGATATACTGCTGTATAATCTAAGCCTTAATACACATCATATACATACCTATTTACTTAAGGTGAATTCATAGGGGGAGAGAGAGAGGAAACTTTGGTCCAGAGATGGACAAAATCCAGTCAAAACCTGAAAGTAGCCAGGAAAAGCAGAGGGAAAGAACAAGCCTGCCCAAACCTTCCTCTTCTATTGCACGACTCACTAAACCTTTCATTTTAAGTACTGCCTTCATGCCCAGTGCAGCACTTTAAAAAAATGCGTCTCTGCATTAGAGTGAAGGCTCAAAATTTCCTTTAATGGCTGCAGGAGCAAGCAGAGGAGAAAAAGCCTTTCTGAGAAGCTGGGACAGAGGTATCTGGGTTGTGAGGGAGCGTGTCCGTGCATCTGCAGATACTGGATGAGGCTGTGAAAGTGCTGGCTTGGGTCGGTTGAGGTCACTTCAGCTCTGATCAGTGCCTCTGACTTGCAGCTGAGCTCCAGGAGCCAAAGGCACAAGTGCTTCTCTCCTGGCAGTGCTCAGGTCTTGGTTGGAGCTGGACCCAGGGAGCAAACCTCCATGTGAACATTTTCCTTGTGGCTCTGAAATGAAAGGAGAAAGTGAAACACCCCAGGCTGGAGGACATCACAAGAGCCTTGCCTTGGGCCAAGGACCAAAAAAGGCCTCACCCACATGGAAGTTGTTACCCAAATAACGTGACAGAGTGTATGGGAAGCCAAAAGTCACTCTATTTTGCCTTCCAGAACATTTTACTCCACTGGATGGTAACCGAAGATTTGATGAGGGCTGTGTGAGGTCTCTGCTGTGCCACAGACCATCCGTGTGAATGCAATGAAGACATTTATTTAGCTCTTCTACACTTCAGTCTCCCAGTCTGTAAATGAGAAGAGAAATAGATGTCCCTATGCCGTGAGGTTGTTGTGAAGATGAAAGGGTTAAAAGGCAGGCTGTCTTAAAGAGGGCTTTATAGTGCTGTGGAAAAGTGCAAAGAGAATGAATTCTTCTCCCAGGATCTCATCAAAGGCTGGGTTTTGCACATGGGGTGTCGCAAATTCAGGCTGAACATTTCTCTCTTGAGGGTGTGGGTGGTGGAGACTCAGGCTCCTGTTGGTGGCAGCTCCCCAGCCCAGGGCTGAGCCTCTCCAAGGTGATGCTCAGTGGGCAGAGCGGGTGGCAGCCCCCGAGGTGCCCCCCGGATGGGGAGCAGCAGTGAGATAAACCTGTCATCTTTGCTGTTGAGAATCTCATGGCCAAAGCTGGGCAATTTTGTGTCCTGCTGTAAACAGTCATGGGTAGGTTTTAGTAGCCTAAAAGATCTGCTCGTCAACCCCAGCCTTTGTCGGGTGAAAAGAGGCAACCTCAAGGCACTGTTAATTTCCTGCATTTCCCTCTCTTTTAGATAAATCACAAGGATGCTCTGGATTTCAGACCCTGTAGGCTTCTGGGATTCTCATCAAGGGGTTTGGAGGGAGAGCTGTCTCTCATTAGCAAGGCTGTTTGCATTAAAATAGGAGCATTGGGTCTGATTCCTCAAGCTGGGAGCTGCTCTCATGAATATCCGAATGCCTTCAGCTCCCATCACGGCACTCAGTCCCTCTGGGGGTTGTGCCCTCCAAGCTCCTTGGAACTCTGTGCAGGCATTTTGGGTGGGGAAGGGGGAGGCTGTATTGGAAAGAAGCAGCAGGGCAATTGTAAGAGGCAGGAGGTAATGACCTACGTTGGGAAGCAGCCAAAAAACCAGAAGTAGCATATGGAAAAGGCTCTTTGAATGCAATGTATGTTGCTGATTCTTAGGAATTATCAGCAACACCTCTTTACACACTGCATTTTTTAGCACAAATTGAGAATCAAACATCCTCTCTGCTGAGACAGCAGAGTCCACGTTTCCTTTCCTTCACAGACAGCTTCCATCGGTGTTACAGGTATACTGTATGATATTGTCACACTTTCTTTGCCTGGGATAAATGCCATGATCTTCTTTTCAGCAGTGGGGAAACTGAGGAACAGGCAGTTCAACTACCTTGCCTTTAGCCATAGGCCTTGTCAGTGGCACAGCTGAGACGAAGGCTCAGGAGCTACATGTACTGCTGCAGCTTTATTCCTGTGCTGTGTCAGAAAATTTTATCTCTCACTTTGATGCATGCAGATTTTCTTGACATAAATTGCTGAAATTGCTGAGAGAGGCATTTATTTCAAAGTTCAGCACATTATACGTAGGGAGAGAGAAGTTGAGTAACTGGAAAAATCAACTTGGAGTTGCATCACCAGGAGCCAGAATGTTTGTTTAGTCCTTTGTGAGATGAAGCAAGCTCCAGTTTGGCCTCATCCAGGCATGATTAGTCAAGAGATAAGGAAGGGTTTCTGGACAGGTCCCCAATACTGAGCAATTTCAGACATGGATACATTCTGTAAAGGGGGAGGAGGAGGTGAATAATAGGCTCTTGCCCATCTGACCCAGCAGACAGTCATAATGGCTCTAAGACACAGCTTTCAAAATGACCAGTCCCTCCCACAAGCTGTGTTGCTCCATTTCCCCCAATTCCCATCCTTCCCCAACCTACGATTGCAGTAAATTATAAACGGAGGGACTTTGCAATAAAAACCCAGCCCAATAAGATCAAAGGCAACTTTTATCTCCTGTTTTCTTTGGGGTCCAAAACTCACAAGAGCACAGCTGCTGGCCTGAGGTTGCAGCTGTATTGCTCCCAGATGATAAAATAGCCGCGGCTTCAAGGTCCTTTCTGTTAGCTTAAGCCAAAGACGCTCACCTCCCTCCAACTCAAGAAAAGCTGTTCACTAAGCTGTTCGTGTACCCAGCACAGGATGATGCAGAAGAGCAAACCATAAGGATTAACTCTAAGACTGGTAATTTTCTCCTGCTGTCCCACAGTGACAGCTGACCTTGCTGGTACTTCTAACTTAATTTCATTTCAAAATCTCGCATTGTGCCATCCAATGCATTCTGCACCAGCCAGGGCAAATCTTGGTTGGCCTTTAAATCACTTTTGGCCTTTAAAGACCTGCAGTGTAAGTGGAAGAGTGAAAATCCTGCTGTGAGGTCTGGAGTTTTAGGGGCTTTTCTTCAAAAGCTGAGATTTTGTTGGTGTCTAAGGATTTGAATTCTTACCCACCCCGTATCTACCCTGAACCTTACTCAGGTTTACCAAAGAGATTTCATCTTGATGCATTTACAGGTGAGCAGTCATAACAAGCAAGGCCTGAGCAGTCCTAGTCAAAAATCTACAGGGCTGCGATTTGAATTAATCTCAGAAAAACACAGCGAAAGAAAAGTTACCACCTGCCATCTCTTTGGGGATAAAAACCAGAAGGGACAGAGTTTTGGCTTCCAGGAGCAGTCACAAGTGAGAAGTGCTGCTTGGGACTGTTTAGCCTTTTTCAGCCTGCAGTTTTGGCTGGGGAAATCAGTGGACTTGGCAGTGTGGCTGAAACCGTGCCAGAAGAAGGAGTTCAAGAAAAAAAAACCAAAACAAACAAACAAACAAAAAAAACCCAGTTGGAAACCAAGTGGTCCTGTGCACAGCTGCTAGAGGTTGGTTTCCTCTGGCTCTGTGAATCATGGCTGAACTGTAACACCAGTGCTCACCCTCCTGCCCTTGCACCTCTCCCAAATCCTTATCATCCTCATCTCCCCAGCCACTCTGTCTGCGCCTTTGAGGGCCGATGATTGCACAGGCTCCATGTCCTAAGGAAATAAAGATAAAACCAATTCAAGACTCTGAGAAAGCCTGACATTTAAGAAAGAAGAAAATGCAGATCAGATTCGCCAAAACTCACACTTCCTTCAAAATGTTTCAGCCATTTATCTTATTGCACTTTCCTGCTCTGAACTTTTGGCTTCACAGCCAAGAATTGCCCTCCTTGTCTCAGGTCTGGACATCAGTTTTTGGGTTTCAGGGTGGGTCTATGATGAAACTGCTATCAGATATCCAACCACTGTCCTGGGGTAGCAAATGGGCAGTAATCTGAAACAAGACCTGTTGCTGGTAATCCTTCCCCACAGATATACCCCCTCTGTTTGGGAGTTCACATTAAGAGAAGGCTTGGAAGATGTCAAAGCAACAAGGCTTTGGATTCTTGGCCGTGATGTAAGCAAACCCAGCTCATTTTATTTTGCCCAGCTTCCTAGCACTCATTTAAATGTACACGTTTCAGACTGGGGAGGGAAATGTCTCGCTTTCCCAGAAAAATTTTTCTACTGACTTCTTCCTCCTTCCTTGCATCGCTGACATTTCTTAGCAGCAATTTCCTCCCATGACAGGGCAGAGACACTGGTGGCTCCAGTCACTTTGCTTTCAGCAAAAAGTAAGGTTTTATGGACTGATGAGGGCTGATGTGGTTTTGAGGTTGCTTCCTCTTAGGCACAAGCACCTTCTTCCTATGCAGCACCTTGCATGGTGGCGGTCCATGAAGGGAGCTAATCTTCATTAGTCTCAGCCTCATACAAATAAAAAAGAAATGTGATTTCAAAACGCAGTTAACACTGCAGTGAATTTGCTCTGGGTTTTCTGAAGCAGTTGGCTTGGCCTTACTGTGCCATCACTCACTGCCTAAGAGAAGGCTGTGGGGATGCAAACTGAAATCACAGCTCCTCGCTGGCTGTGCAGTCCCTCCTCCCACCTCTCTGCTTGCAGAAGCACTGCCTCCATCTCAGCTCCTGGGGAATGTGAGACACCTCCAGGCTCTGATTGCTCCCAAAACTCACCTTCCAGGTGAAAAGATGTGCTCCAGGCAACGTGAAAAATTGCTTTATTTCTAAATTTTTTAATTGATGAAACTATCAATCAATTAAACATAAATATTACCCCCCACTCAGTAAGGGGAGCCAACCCCATGTGAATGGAGATTGTTCAATCAGGACAAGGGATTTTTTATGAAAAGGAAGCTGTGGGTGTGATTTGTTTCTCGTCTTGACCTTGGGAGACCTTTACCTACATTTATTTCTCAGACCTGAATTAGCACCATAATAACACAGGGCTGGAAAATTATACTTAAACCTCCCAGCTATTTCTGGGTTACAGAGGCTCTTTCTTTTTTTCAGTCTAACCTAGTTTTCCAGCGGAACATTCCCAGCCTCTACAAAGAGACATCCCAGTTTTCCTCCCTATATAATTATATAAAGTCTGGCCTATATTCATGCCCTTTCGCTCAGTCGCCTTTAATGTCAGCGAGGGATGCTGCTCCCTTTGGAGAGGTAAAGAGCAGGAGGAAAGATTGACACTTCACCCCTGTTTCTGCCCTGAAAACGGGCTGGATAAAAGTCATCACCACAGTCTGTGAAGACTCTTAGCGTGTGGTTGGCTGCGATTCACTTGCCAAAGTTAAACCGTGTCCCACTACCACGAGGATCCCATGACTGTAAATATGAGAGAACCATCACTGCTCCATGGGATGGGGTGAAGATCTAGAGAAGGTCCTTGAGTGAGAAAATAGTGCCATCATGGCACAGGATGAGCGTCTCTCTCCACTGCACAGACAGGGATGGGGCTGATGAATAAACAAAAATCTCAGCAAGGGTGATTTGTTCCCTGTTTTTGCAGGTTGATTGTCTTAGAAAAAAAAATAAATTAAAAATGGGGAGGGAGACCTCTGTATTGCTGTATCTTGTAGGGCAGAGAGCGAACCCAGGGTGCTCAAGGCTGCAGTCCTCAAAGAAATGTTAAAAATTGCAAGTCTCAAAACCCAGTTCAATTCCTTTTTAATCTTGTAGGTGCCTCCAAATAAATATTTACAGGGGGGTTTGTGTTTGCGAGTTTGGTTTTTTTGTTGTTGTTTTTTTCCAGGGGAATGAAGACAAATGCAGGCTAGGGGATATTCATCCACCACAACAACATATTATCCCACTCCAAGGAGATTTGCATTTTCTGGGCACACAAGAACTTCTCTGGGGGAGAACTCCCAGGGGAGGGACTGGGACTGCAGACCTCAGCAGCAGTCACTTCCAGCTTTGGTCTCATTTTGTCCATAGTACCAGTGTCAGGAGAAAAGTAGATTCAAACCACTGGCTTTTCCAGCCTCAGCCAGATCATTCTGCTGCTTTCAAGGGGCTTTGAGTCAGGCCGTACTTTGCCACATCAGCAAAACTAAAGTTTGACAGAATTGACACCTCGTGCAATCAAAAAATATCTGCAGAGCTAGCGATGACTAAGAAAGTCTGCCTGGTCCTTTGCCTTGCTGGGCAGAAGCAAGAAACCCCGAGCTCTGTGCTGGGCAGATGGGAAGAGATGGGCACGTTTGCATGGTCAGGGTGGCTTTTTATTTTGCAAGGTTTTTTCTGGGTGGTCTTGAACTGTCACGTCCAGCAAGGAGCACCACGACCACAGTGGAGGGGAGTGGGCTTGCTTTGCCATAGTGCTGACTCTGCTTTACAACTCAGCCATGGGGCAAGGAAGGCTTGTCTGGCTCCAGGGTCTCCTGAGTCATTTTGTTTCAGTGTCATGAGAGACAGTAAAACAGGACCCAAACCACAGCTGTAGAGCTGAGCCTGGCACCCTCTCCAGAAACACTGGGCTCCGCTCACCCTTGGCTGTGGGCCCAGGATGTCTGGCCACTTCTATCCCGGGTTGAAACAGCCCTTTCCTAACTTGTTACTGGCAGCTCCCAAAAACTGAGAAACCGTGAGTCAAAATAATGGACGAATTCCTCCAACTAGCTGTTTTTCATTAAAGAAAAAAAAAAAAAGGAAAAAGAAAATGGGATTGCATGGTGTTTTGCATCTTCTGGTTGCTGCCCACAGCCAGCGTGTGCGCACCTTGCCTTGCACAAGAAGCCCAGTCTGATCCCAGCCCACCTGAGGTCAAATGATATGAATGGAAAATGTGAGGTCTGCTTAAGGATGGAGAGGATGGGTGAGGAACACCCTTTCCTGGAAGGGGACACACCAGACTGTTTAGGACTGTTTTGCTATATTGCACAGTTCCCTCTACAGGTCACAGCAAGAAACACTGAGCACCCTGGGGATGACTGATGTGGTGAGAAAGAAATGCAAATAAAGGCAATAAAATCTGTGGCTGGCTGAGGAAGGGGCTTTGATTCTGGCTGGGAGGAGGTTTGCTCAGCTGGTGCCTTAGTTTCAGGTTGACTTGGAGAAATCCCTACCAAAGCTTTAAGTTTGGTTTTAAAAATATAACATCACTGTTTTTTATAGAGCAGAATGGATGCTGACCAAGGCATGGTGATCATTTAAATGGAGCAACCAACGGAGACTCTTACACCTCAGGTACTACCATAACACAGAGAATCATTATTATGCTTAGCAGTAATAATAATAACAGGAATCATCTCTGAGGCTTTTGGCCGTCACTATGGGACAATTAATGGGTGGCAATCAGTTAAATCCCTTTGCACGTATTTCCCTCCTGCAGGCAGACTCACACTTTCACGAGGAATTTGGAGGATGTACCAGCAAAAGACCTGAGAAAACACAACCCCATCATGGAGGTGCGAATCTTTCCACCGGGTGCTTGATGGCGTGCCTCTGTTGCCACCTCCCTGGCCATCTCAAGCTTCAGCAAGGCTGTAAACTTGACTGATGACAGCAGCTGGCAAAATTCAGCCCACCCAAGAAAAAGAGGCATCTTTCAAGCACAGAGATCAACATGAGGCATGCATCTTGTTCTCCATGGACATCTAACTCTCCTTGGCCCCTTGAAAATCCCAGCCTTGGTGGGCAGCACACAGCCGAGGGTGCTTGTGGCACCAGCTTCCACCAAACTTTATCATGGATGAACAGAGAAGGTTGTGCTTCATCTGACACCAAGGCATACATTGTATTTTTAGATTGGGCAAGTTGTTTAATGGACTTAACGAGCAGAGTGCACAGTCATAGGTTTGCATGTGTTTTGCTCCCAACCATGCTATAAGACAAGGGACATCCCTCCTTCAGCCCTGTGCTCAGCATCCTTAGTGGAGTTCTGCCTCGCAGAACACATATTTCTTGGGGTGACGAGTCCTGTCTAACAGCTCTAGGGCTCTTTAGCATAAACATAAATGTATTCCTTCTCCTCCCTCAAGGGAATATTAGATTTAATCATGCTTTGGCTGAAAGCAGGTGGAAACTAAAAAAAAATATTCTTCCAGAAAACATCCTGACACCAGCAAAGAGGAACTGGTTGTACTGCAGCACGAAGTATCTTATTTCCCAACTGTTTTGGCAAGTGAACAGACACTTAGTCAAAGAAGTATCATCCCTTGAGAAAGAGGGTCAGTGGAAATTTTTAGAGTACTCTTTTCCACCTATCTGTCTCCCAGCTTTACAATCTGGGCTGCTTCCTGGTGTACACAGTGATCAGTTCGCAGGGAGGTTAAGTTTGGGGAGGTCTGTCCCCTTCCCCGCCGCCCCTCATGGTGTGGTTTCTGTTAGCCGTACAGCAAAGCACCGGCTGCTCGGCTCCCTCTCCACCTCTACCCTCAGCCCCGGCTCTGGATACTGATTTCTGTAGATTAATACCCTGTCACATGGGTGAGGGGCTGTTTAGGGAAAGGTATAATACATAAAAAGTGTCTCATCCATTGAGTTATCATCCAACACCAGTTTAGAGATGTCCTACATGAGGTCTGTGTCCAGACCAGTATGTTCAAGAGCCAATGCTGCATTCTTACCACCCATAAATTTGTCATTACTTAGGTCCAGCTGTACTCTGTAACTCCACAACAGCTGGCACTGAGTTGCACAGGTCAGTTATTTTTCTTGTGTTCAAAATCCAGCCTGGTCCTTATCTGCACTTTGCTAAACCACCTCCTAATCGTAAAACACTGGCAGCAACCAGCCGAGCGCTTGCGGCGGTGTTTGGAGCCAGCTCTCCTACTACAAAGGGCTCGTCTTTCTGCAAGAATGACCACAGTCTGTTTAGAGAAGCGCTATGAATTTATACCACAAATAATCACAGTGATACTGTAACTTTGAAAAGAAATCCGTGAAGTGTATTTTGCGATGTCATTTCTTTGATTATTCTTAATTGCGTTTGACTCACCAATGCAGACTCCAAATTAATGAGCCCTTATAGTACCACGGAGCCTGGATTATAAACTTAGACAACAACCAAACCAGTCATGATAATGAGCCACACGACTGTGACGCTTTTCCCCCTCGGCTTTCCCTTCTCTTCCCACCTCCCTCCTGACTTGCAGCAAGAGCAAGGCTGTCTGCTTGCCTTGCTGTGATGGATTTAAATTCCCTGGACCATCCTCAGTATTTGCTTTCAAAAGACTAATATTTTGGAGGAATTATTAAAGAAATAAAACAGGCTGGCTCCCACTTGCCATCTCTTGCCTTGCACTTTGATGGCAGGCCTTTTTTAGTAGGGATCGTCCTCCGTGTGTGTTTGTATTACTCCTGGCACGCTGCAGCTCTTGCCTAGGATGGGACACACGCAATTAAATGCAGTCAGTAATGCCTATCCTGAACTTTAAAGCATACTTTATTCTTGCAGAGCAGGACAGCACGATACACACTGATAATCCCTCACAGCTGTTGCACAGCCTTTCTTTTTTTTTTTTCCTGTTAAACCTGAAGCTGGACAACACTCCGCATTTGCCGAGAGCAGAGCTGAGCCATGGGAAGGTGATGGGTGCTGCCGGCAGCTGAGGTGCAGCCCTGAGGTCCCAAGCCCTGCACCTCCCACCGCTGCTGGAAGCACCAGCTGATGGTGATGTAGAAAGCTGTATTTTTATACAAATCCTTTTTTTTTTTTCCCTGGAGCTCAGTGACAAAGCAGATTCAGTGCCACCTCTCAGAGGAGACCTGTGCTCAAGCCCTCTTGGGAAAGGGAGCTTAGGAAGCTCGAGTGTCCCCTGTGAACCTCTGAGCTGGTGTCTTATTTGTGCTGTGTACCAGGGAACCCCCTTGTTTCTCGGGACTGTACAGCACCTAGCACAAGCCTGGTTTGCAGCCAGAGGTCTGGCAAGCAATGGGCATAAAATAGCAATTCCTGGGGCCCTCTTTCCAATTGCTTTCCCTGGAAGCTAGCCTGGCTGTCAGGACCTTTATTATCTTGGTTGAGCCCTGCCTTCCAGATGAACTTGTCATCCTGGTCCTCAAAGTTTCTAATTTCTGCCTTGTTTGAAGGAAAACCGGAGCAGTATTGTATGCAAAGGGAAACACCGTGGGTTTGATTCTCTTTATTGTCTAAACCCTGTGAACAGGTTCCAGACACAAATAATTATTTGTAAGTCACGTTCCTCTATCTCAGAGGAACCATTTCTGTTCTGCAACCTTTTGCTGATGCAGCAAAACAAGAAAAACAGCCTGAAGGGGAGAAGCAAACATCCCAGGCTCCTCTTCCTAACCCAGAGAAAGCTCTGAGTGAGAACAGCTGCTCAGCAGAAGTCTCTCTGAACAAGAGTGGTTTAAATTAGTAGGATTCTGGCTAATTAAAAGACTATAAAGACATAATTAAAAGAACTGAGACCAAGCTTTATTAAATTAGCCCACCAGCCACCTTCCAAGCCATTGCAGAAGGACGCAGATGGTTGGTTGCACCTCGCGAGTCCAAGGCACCTCTGTGCCCTGAATGCACTGGCCAGAGCGAGAGCTGGTGATGGGGTGGACCTGCTGGGGAGGGCTGGGGCTGCCAGGGCAAGGACAGCCCCAAGGCAATCCCCCCCTAGCCCTAGCCGGAGCAGGGAGAAAGGGGATTTGCCCTGGAGCAAGGCCAGTCTCCCAGGAAGGTGGGCGACAGAGAGGTGGTTCAGCCCACTGGATAATTTCTTCCCTCTCATGTCACTGCTCTCCTTGTGCTCCTGCAAGGATGGGAATCATGGTGGTGGTGGTAAATCCTCAATTAAAGCACCCTGCTGCTCGCAAATGAGCTCTGAGGCGCTGCTGGCCCAGGGGCCTGTCCACAGCTCTGCGATGCCTCAGGGATGGCTGCAAAGGCAGCAGCATCCTGGTGAGAGCGTTGGGGAGTACAGCCAAAGGGGGCTGTGGGGGAGAGGAAGAGGCGGAGGCAGGTAAAAGAAAAAAGAGAGAACAAAAAAAGGAGAGAGAGCAACACACAAAGAAAGAGGAAAAGGAGAGAAAGCAAGATAAAAAGAGAATGAAAGACAAAGAAAGGCAAAAAAAAAAGAAAAAGGAAGATAAACAGAGGAAGAAAAGCAAAAAAGAAAGAGAAAACAGAAAGAGAAAAAGAGAAAGAGAAAAACAGAAAAACAGAAAGAGAAAATGAGAAAAATAGAAAGAGAAAATGAGAAAGAAAAAGAGAAAAACAGAAAGAGAAAGGAAGAAATTAAAGAGACAGAAAGAGAAAAATAAAAAGAAAGACAAAGAAAGAAGGAAAGCAGGAGAGAAAGAGAAATACAGGAAGAAAAAGAAAGCAAGAGGCAGAAAAGTAAATAAATGGAGAGAAAGAGGGAGGGAAAGAAATAGCAAAGGGGTCATGGATGCTTCCAGCTCTTTAGGTACAGCAATGCCCCCCCTCCACAGCTGTGCTTTTCATATCTGCCCCTCCAGGCTGGCACATGGAGGGCCCCAGGTACCTGGGGACCATCTGCCCCATGAACAGACCTTTTGGGCCAAGGGACATTTGCTGGGATCACCAGCATCCCCTTGCATGCAGAGAAAGAGGCTCAGGTGCGATCGGGCAGCTGAGGACCCACTTTGGTCCACCTGCAAAAAGCCTGGTCTGGCCATGAGGTTCACAGCACCCAGATGAGGACAATCTGCGAAAACAAGAATGCTAAAACTTCCTTTAAGTGTCAAAAATACTACTATGTGATGGCAGATGTGGACAGAGCTGACTTACAGCTCGTGCCACAGCTGCTGAAGAGGCTCTCGCTGGCTGCAGCTGCTCACGCACCCGGTTTTACCTGCTGGTGGCAAGTTCAAAACTTCCAAATGCTTCCTTTCATTGTACCATGGAAGCCAAAAGTTGGGAGATTCTCCATGAACTGAGAATTTTAAGAATGCTGTTTGGAGAAAAAAGAAGTGCTTTGAATTTTGAGCAGTGTTTGGAAAAAATCCCATTAAGATATCCGGAAGCAAAATATATTGTGAAGTGGAAAGCTGTGCTGAGCTGAAAAAGTGTTTCGTCTGGGGGAGGCTTCTTCCAGGAAAAAAAATAAAATATAAATCCATAGAAGTTCAGCTTCTTTGTTTTAGTAAATAATAAAAAAAAAAAAGAAAAAAAGAAAAGCAAAATAAAAGGGGTTGGGCAAAATATGCACAGAGTCCAGAATAGCTAAGAAAAGGACTTTTTTGTCTCATATCTCTGTCTCCCTGCTGAAGACTGAAAGGAGATACTATGCACACACACAGTGATGGGGAATTTACATAACTTTGTACCCCAGCCACCAACATTGGGATGACACTGGCATGAGCTTGTCCCACACCAGGATGGATGTGTGGGCTCTGCTCCCTCAAGCTGCTGTGTGGTGCACTTAGTAAGAGAATTCATTGTTTTTAAGGAGAAAAGCTTCCTCCTCCCACAGTACACTATAAAAGTGAATGATCAGTAATTCAGACGCTCTTGTGGCTATAAACCATTGTGCTATAAGTCATGCTAGTAGCCCTGACAAGGAGAGCAGATGATGAGCAGCTTATGCTATCCACTTAATGGGAGAAGAGAAAATGCTTGCAAAGCTCAAAAGGAGACTGTGCAAAATGAAGGGTTTCTCCACCGCTTTCTTCAGGAAACGTAACTTGCGCACATTCTCTATGTCTGACAGCTCTGAACCAAGCCTGAGCCCCATCAGTCCTAAGAATAAGCATCTGGATAAAGGTGACAATGTTGAGCTCATCTCTTACTAGCCGCTAGAGAATCCAGCATCACACCCCCGGAGAAGCTGCTTTTGGTGTTTACATTTCATTGGACACCAGCACATTCACCCTACGAGACAGACACCGGCAGAAAAGTAGTCTTCAGTGCCAATCCTGCTCAGGGCACTATGAACTTAAAAAAACCTGGAGACTGATGAGGACTGCGTGTCTGGAGCCACTGGGAAGGGATGCAATTGAATTTCCTAAGCGTGCCATGGGCTGTGACGATGGCTGATACTCTTGATACATAGCAGCTGCCAGCATTTGTTGACTTCAGTCGTTATTAGCTTGTTTTGTTATCAAATAGTTGTTTCACCGGTACAATTATGTAACAGTATTCAAAAGTCTTCAACTCAGGGGTTAAAAAAGCAACCATGTGTGAATGCCATGGTGAGCCCATGGCATCCTCTTCAGCTGAGCTTGAAGGTCACACTTGGTGGCACACCATGAGCTTCACAGCTAGTCACATCAAGCCTTTAGGGGTATGGCTGGACCCCGCCAGAGCAGGACAGTGGGAAGCCGTAGCTTTTGAACCTGCCAGCTTCTAATTTTGTCCAGTGCCTCTAATTCTTCTATTATACAAGACAACAAGCAGTCAGTCATCCCTCAGGATTTCTCTAGACTTCTCTTGTATCTCTCCTTGGTCGTTTCTTTTCCAAATGGGAGAATCTCTCCTTCCATACCTTCAGCCTTGTTATTTTCTGTGCATCTTTCCTAAACATCCTACTTTCTTTTGGTGTTGTAGGACCGAAATGGCACATACTACTGATAACAACATCTTAAGGTCACTTCCAACCTGATCATCCAATGAGCCTATATGGATGCACCAGACATTTGTAGCAGTATAATGAAATTTTCTGCTTTGTTCTCCACTTCTTCACAATTCCCATTTGATTTGATTCACAGCGACAGAGATTGTGGCTTGATGCAAACGTCCTGAAAGGTCCCCCATTGTATGGACTGAGAAGGCTTAGGGCATGGATACATGACCTTTTCTAGCACCAGCTGGACCAGCTGAGATGACTTTACCCAGCCCCCTGTCACTGACTGCCTTCTCTCTGGTAGCTGTGATGCTCACGCGATGGGGCCCTAGCTCAGGTCAGTTTGAAGGAGGCAGTTTTAAAATGACAGGTCTTTGCTAACCCAGCTTTTTAAGCAGGAACAGAGAGAAGGTGGAAGTTGCAGCGACAGCAGTGGAGGATCCCCGTGTTGCACCGCCGCTGTATCCCATTTGGAAGCACAGCAGACAAAGCAGTGAGGAAAGACCTTGGAGGCTGGAAGCAAAATCTGGTTTCCATAAGGATCTTGTGAACCAGGCTTGCAAATAACGTGGATGAGCAGCAGGACTAGGGCAGTGTCCCCAGGATCTGCAGCCCACCCGCCAAGTGTTACCTTCATCATAGGGGCCAGGGTGAGTCCCACCCCCAGGGTGTGCAATCAACATGCAGATGGCCTCAGCTACAAATGGGCCTGGAGCACAAGCTGAACTTCCCCCAAACTAATAATCAACCACTGACTTGAAAGGAAACCCCACCTGTCCTCCCCTCCCTGACTTTGTCTGGGAGCAGAGGCACTGATGCACTCTCAAAGAGGCTGCACTTGTGATATTTTTGACCCATCTGGAAGAAGGATGAGCCATAAATCTCACTCGACAGCCTAATCTCATTATATTTCCCAGCTCAGTTTCCAGGCCAAAGGGGTTTGGCTAAGCTTCAGAGAAGTATCTGAACTCTCAGATGCCTCTCCAAACCAACCTCCTAAATCTTTAGATGGTCACCCATCGACAGGAGCGATCTCCGTTTGTTGTCACTAGCTGTGTACTAGCAGTGGTGTACTAAGCCACAGGCACAACACATCGTCACACAGATGCTCATCAATACCAACCCTCCATAAAGGTATTACAAGCCGCCACCTGAAGAGGAGGTATTAAGGGAATTGGTCATAAAAGGCATGAACTGACTGTTGCTAAAAGGCCAAGAAGCAGATAATCTGTCTGTGAATCTGCCAGGGGCAGTGACTAATAGACCACCAGCAACCAGCAGAGGCACCCCCTAAATGCCAGCTGGAAAGGACATAGCCTTAATGGATACCTGCTGGGGTTCCTGAGCAAATCACAGGAGGCCTGTGAGAAAAAGCAAATGGTAGCAGGAAATCATGGGTTGCTCTTAAGGTTGCAAACCTCTGTCAAAGTGAGATGTAGACCACCGCTGCAGAGCCAGGGCAGGGCTGGCTTTGCATGTGACTCTGTCCTGGTGGTCTGAAGAGCAAAGAGGAAGCCAGGAGGGCGAGCAGACCTTGGAAACAGGAGGCTGTCACTGTAAAGATGAGCCAAGCCCTCTCCGTCAGCCTGGGAACCAGGGAAGAAAGCTGGGCGGGAGTGGTGGTTTCACTTCTCAGTGCTTTGTGCAGATGCTGCCTTGGTGTTACGGTTCACGTAGGACTGCAGCAACCCCCTCTCAGCAAGGAACAGACTCCAAAGCTTCCTAGGAAAACTCAGGCCATGTTCTGCCATAATTTTTGCCAGAGGTTTGTCTTTCATCTCTTTGGGATACAGCAGCAAGAACAGGGCAAGAAGGTCTCATTACCTCTGGAGGAATTGACCCTTTCTCTCCAACAACATGGAGGTCAAGGAGGGATTCAGCCTCTTTGGGTTGTACTTCTCTGCCTTTAGGAGCTATGCTTCAGCCCATGGTGGTGTTCCCAGAGCCATCTGGCTTGCTTCTGTGTATCCAGACTGCATGGACCAGCAGAGGCTGGGCATGGACGAGGCTTCAGTCATGCACCGCTTGCCCGAACAGGAGGGCCAGCTGGCTCATCCCAGACCAGCCATGCAGCCTCTGCAGAGACAACGTGATGGACCAACTAGCACGGCACTGCTGTCACCAGCACTCTCCCCTCAGGACCACCATCCCAGAGAGGGCATCCTCCCTGATTCAAACCAGGCATCCAACCCCCAAACCCACAGCTCTTGGGTCTGTTCACCAAGGGGCTGCTGGTCCCAGACACCAAACAGAGGATTTCAGGTTAAATGAAGGATCAGTGTTTTTCTTGAGAAAGGAGAGCAGCTTGGAGCTTAATAAACTGTTTTGTAAGTCATGCAGGAGATATGAGCTGCCTTAAGGGCACACTTGACTTTTCTGTATATGCAGTTGCCTTCTCCCATCTCACCGACTTTGGGATGGCTCCTCTGTGCCCTAAGAAGAGACGTTTCCCAGGAAACCTCAGCCCTCAAACTTTTAAATCACGTTTAAACATTATTACCAGACATTTCCCATTAATCATGCTCTGGGCTTTTGTGGCAGGGTTTCCTTTTTCCTCTTCATACTCAAGTTATTATTGGCTTTGTTGGGTACTTGGGCTCCAGTTCTGGTCTCTTCTCTCCGGGCTGATTTGTGTAACAGTTTGGCTTCCCAGGGCAGCTGCTTTGTAACAGGGGTCTTTGAGGGCTGCAGGGAACATAAATGTGATGAGATTCTTATATATATTTTGCATCAGTGTAACTCCCTTGGGTACACTTTGTACCATGTAAACCCAGCCCTCAGATTGTAAACTTTACAAAGCAGGGCTTATTGAAGTGGCCAGAAATGACTGGTGAGCTTGATCCACCGAAGACATTAAACGTGCCACATTTAGTCATTTCACTCACTGGAAATATCTCCTCGATCTGTAATGCAGATCCACTTAAATCAACCCTTGAACTGAAGTTCAGGAGAGCAACATTGAGGAAAACAAAGGGAAGAAATTCCCACTTGTAACATGAGCAGCTGCTACTGGCTTCTAAGATAAATGATCACTCCATAATACAAGAGGCATGATGGTTCTCTAATGTCAAAATGCTATCAGGGGACAGCAACCTATGAAAGGATTTTTTTTTCCTTTTGATAAAAAACCCATCAAGTAGCTTTACTAGTATAAAAATTCAAGGTCACCAGACCACAGGCTTTAGCCCTTTATCTATTATGTCTGATTCCTAGAGGCCACGACTGGGTTTTTCACACTGCCACAGTGAGCAGAGGATGGGTGTGCTACATGAGCTGTTTGCAGCAGACATTTGCATTTCATTTCCATGTCTGCCAGTTCACAGATGTTTTTCTGAGTGAAAAGGCAATGGGGCAGGAGGTCCCATGGCTTGTGGGATGAAACCAAGTGGGCATGGGGCTCTCCATCCTAGCAGAGACTCCTCTGCACCCAGGGCAGTGTTGCACAGGGACCGAAGAAGACAGTGGCAGAAAGTATAATTCCCCTCTCCTCTGCGTTTGTCTCCCTCAGCTTGAGTGCATCAGACCTGGGGTGAGCCAAGGGCTTCTAAAACCCCCTTGGGGTTTGGTCTCCAGCTGGGGCTCTGAGCAGCTCAGGAGCCAGGAGCGGAAACAGTGTGCCGGCTGCTCTACCGGGATCAGCAGGGACACGTCAGAGCTGCAGCTTTGAAAACACTAAGCTGCCAAGCCTCACACATCAGCCGTGGGATGCCAGGCACGGCAGGGTCCCACGCAGCCACCCCACCGGCCAGCTGTACCTTGCACAGCTGGGGCTGCAAGTCAGGGGCCCTCACTGCTGTGATGGGAGCATGCCACCGGCCAGGCTCCCACCACAGAGCCCGCAGGGACACTGTGCCTTGCCTGCTGCAGGAGACACACGGGAAAACGCCAGGGTGGGTAACACAGGCGAGAGGGGCACTGGGGGTGGGACTTGCCTGACATGGCAGGGATGTCTATCTACACTTTAGCTAGTCACCTCCAGTGATGAATCCATCAATCCCTTTAAAAAAAAAAAAAAAAAAGAAAGAAATACCACTAAATTCTTATTTGTCTGTACTTCCTCCGTGGCAGCACACGCCATTCCCAGCCCCAAAAGGCTCCTCTGCCAGCCCTGCCCCCTGCCCCTAAAACAGCCAGCAAGGGAAGAATTGCTGTTGACACCGGTTGTGTTGTAATTGGCCTTTAGAGCTGACCCCGTTAATTAGATTAACAGGGGCCAGTGCATTTCCTCTCTGATTTCTTCTTTGGTCTCCGGGTTGAGCTGGGCAGGGATCCCTCCAGGGCACAGCACCCACTCCCACTGCATCAGGGCTCCCTCTGAGCTTCTCCCTGCAACCTCACACCTTCTGCTGCCACTGTTAACTGTGCCTGGCAGGGTCTTCTCCCACCATCAGAGATGCAGGGGACAAAGTGGGGAATGGTATATGATCTGGGCTTGTTCCCCCCATTTGCTATTTCTAGGCTAAAGTAAGCTGGGGAGGTTAAGAGCAGCTCAGAAATAGCACAGGAAGAGAGCAGGGATGCTAGAGAAGGGGAAGGAGAAAAGAGAAGTACTCACTGCTCTCCCTCTGCCTGAGGAAATAATTTAATGTGAAGTGTCACCTCAAAGAGTTAAATCACCCAGAGTACGTTGTAAAAAGGCATTTTAGCCATTTCCATAGATAATGGTTAGGTCATGTCAAGATGCTTGCTTTCACGATGCTATCAAGCCATCCATAATTTAATGTTTAAAATGCAACCTTAGCAATACAATTAATACCATTTTATTAGCCCACAGAGGCTTCATGCAACTACTTAGAGCCATACAACACCAGCCCATCTCACAGCCCCATATAAATTCCTCCGCTAGGATAAACTTTTAGGTCTGCAGTTGCAGGCACTGAAAATCTGCAGAGCCAGCAGAAAATAAATGGCTTTCTTGTTTGATAGAGTATCACTTTGGAGGAACGCACCTCTGGCTTCTCTGCAGAGAAATGTGCTGGTGCCAAGACCTTGGAGAAGAGGCAAGTACAGGACATACCTTGCAAGTGGTACTAAATCATCTCTTCCTGCTTCCCAGCCTCCCTCTCGCTGGGTATCTCTGTTTCTCTCACACCCACACTGGTGTGTGTGCACATACACACACATTTTTTCTCTTAGTGCAGGGAGCTGAAACAGGAATATCTGTGCATGTTGCACTGCTCTCGAATGAAAACCCTCCTCTCTGCCTGCTGATGGGTTCCTGTTACCAAAGTATCCCAAACCAGATGCTCTGTACCCCCAGCCATGCCATCCCAGACCCCCGTAGCTTACCTGTCATGTTAGGCAGCTTAAGTTTAGATACCTGCAGCTTGGATATCTCCACCTGAGCCAGCCATTCCTGCTCTCTTGATAGGCAATTGAGAGTGAGAAGCATTTATAGTGTGTTATATGTTTGCCCTACTTGGAGATATCTCCTTTAGGAAAAACTGAACCCTGCACACTGCTGACCAGGTCTCAGCTGAGGAGCAAGGATATCAGCCAGAGATGCAGACATCTGCCTAAAGGCAGCTGAGTCCCACTCTCAAAAATCCATTGCTGTTATCTGAGACACGTGCAGAGCACATGCATGCAGGGATATCACACCACTGTGGTGTCCTCACCAAGGGTGACCCAGCCAGAGGGCTGACACAAAGTGCACTAGGTTTGCACAGAGCATGAAACTCGCTCTTTCTGACTCATCTCACACCACCTTTCCGTGGTACCTGCACGTGACAATTCTCTGCCGTGAGATCCTGCCCTCTGGCCTCATCTGGGACCTGGCGATCCTGCAAAGGGAGGGAACTGGTAATGCTGGCCTGATGGAAAGTCTCTCCAGAGACCACAGCAAGAGGGAAGCTGTAGGAACTGCTGAGGTCCTAGCCAGTACAGTCCTTTTTATGGTCTTCAGCCAGTTGTGAATCTCTAAATGGTATCCCAGGTTGCCCTGGATTGGTATCTCAATGTAACTCAGCCCAAGGCAGCCCATTTATTTGCAAAGCCTTGAAGTGAACCTGATTCTTCAGCTAGACCCATGCCCACAGGGCTGCCCACCTGCGGATGTGAGAGCAGTTCCAATTAGGCACATTAACGTAGAGTTAGGCCAGACTAATTGTGCTCTGCTTCTCCTGGGCCCTGTGAGCATCCCTTTGGCTTGTGCAAGCTGTGGCCATTTCACCTTCAAGGACAAGAAGAGACCTCAGTGGCATCTGAATAAACCAGGTGGCATCTGAATAAAGCATAGCCTGGTAGTGGCACCAGCACCATTCAAACATCACTGGGGGCTGCCGTGCATGAGGTGCTGAGCACTGCAAAAGCCATCCCTGCCCCAAGGCACTTCAAGACCAATACATAAAGGAAAAAAGTAAGTGTTAACACACTTTTACTGGGGATGAGCAATAGAGAGAGGAGGTGGCTTGATCCTGACTCAGAGAGGCTGTGGCAGAGGTGAGATTTCACGGGTCGAGATCTAAGCCGACGTCCCCACTGAAACCACCCTATTCTTGTGCTCATTCACTGCAGGGTGTATCTCTGGGATTGCTTGCCTACTCCACCAGCAGAATGACACCAAGCTGAGCGGGGCAGCTGACACACCTGAGGGACGGGATGTCACCCAGGGAGCCCTGGCCAGGCTGGAGAGGTGGGCCTGTGAGAGCCTCATGAGGTTCAACAAGGCCAAGTGCAAGGTCCTGCACCTGGGTCGGGGCAACCCCCAGTATCAATACAGGCCGGGGATGAAGGGATTGAGAGCAGCCCTGTGGAGAAGGACTTGGGGGTACTGGTGAGAGAAAAGCTGGGCATGAGCCGGCAATGTGCGCTGGCAGCCCAGACAGCCAGCCGTGCCCTGGGCTGCATCCCCANTGTTCAGCCTGGAGAAGAGAAGGCTGCGGGGAGACCTTATTGTGGCCTTCCGGTACCTCAAGGGGGACTATAGGAAAGATGGGGACGATCTCTTTAGCAAGGCCTGTTGTGGCAGGACAAGGGGTAAGGGTTTTAAAGGAAAGGAGGGTGGGTTTAGACTGGATATAAGGAAGAAATTTTTTACAGTGAGGGTGGTGAGACCCTGGCCCAGGTTGCCCAGAGAGGTGGTTGATGCCCCATCCCTGGAGACATTCCAGGTCAGGTTGGATGGGGCTCTGAGCAACCTGGTCTAGTTGAAGCTGTCCCTGCTCAGTGCAAGGGGGCTGGACTAGATGGCCTCTAAAGGTCCCTTCCAACCTAAACCATTATATAATTCTATGATTCTATGAATAAAAAGCCATTCCTGGCTGTGTCATCTCTATGTGTTTCATATTATCCATATTTTTCTCCCTTAAATCCCCATCTTCTGGAATGAGGTTCATCTCAGTTTTAACGTTGGAAATAATTTTTGAGTTTGTCTGGCTGTGGAGAGAAGTTGGGATCTGGGAGCCTTAAAGAGGTCCAAATTCATAGGGCAAATAAGCATTCTTCCTTCCCCCACCATACATGCATAAATGATTTGTTAAATGTCAAGGCCTTATGGTGACCTCAGGACTTGGAGGCACGCAGTTCTGAGTGCAGGGTCTCATCGCCTGTGTCTTCCACACACACCAACGTGCAAAGACACTAAAGTAAAGGTGAAGAAAACACTCAAATATGATTTACAATTGCAGTGTTGGAGACATGTATTAAAAAGTAAATGGGTATCCTGCCCCCAAATTTCCTAAGGTTAGGGCCAGCCGCTCTTATTCCAGCCTACACTTCCTGTGCATTTTAATTATTTTCTCCACACTACTGCAAACACACACAGTGAAGATAGACCAAACATCCCAAATCAGTTTAATGAATGTCCTCATCTGAGAGGATTGTCTTTCGTAATGACTGAGAAGGATGAGAAATATAACTCTCTAGCCTAGCTCCCCAAGAAGCAGCGGGGCCCCAAAGATATGAAAAAATGGAGCAATTCATCAGAAGCAGCAGGAGAGAAAAGATAATTAGAGCCGGAGACACAAAGAATAAAAAGCTGAACATGGAGGGCACTTTAGGGAGAAAAAGGAGGGGAGCTGGAAGAGCCACAAGCCTAAATCTGTTGTGTGAGCCATGAGACTCACTAAACACCTGCACAAAAAAGAGAGAGCTCGTGCCTCCTGCATGCTGAAAAATAAAAAGAATAATAAAAAAAAAGGCTTCGGGGAAAACGCACCTTTCTCATTTACAGGATTTGTTCCTGGAAGAAATCTTCCATTTTCTTCCCTCACTCCACCTTCCTTCCCTTTTTTTCTGCCTACAAGCAGGTGCTGTTCCTGGCTGCCCTCGTTTGCAGAGACACCGGTGTGCATGTTTTCCCTCCATCTCCCCCTCCTCCCCACAGCCTCTGATCCCCCTCAGCACCAGCAACACCTCCCTCGCTGGAGCAGGGAGGTGAATGGGATCAGGCTGGCTCCACACTGGGGTCAGCTCTGATCCTGGCAGGATGTTGGGCATCCTCCACGCCCTCCAAGGCTATGGCGAGCCATGATGCCCTGCTGGCTTCAGGATCTGCGCATCACGTAGGACAATAGCAAGAAACCATCCCTGCGCTTGCTATGGGATTGATCCTTGTTTGATGTTGAAATCAGGGCATGGAGAGGACAGAGAAAAACATAAACCAGTCCATGCTAACCTAGCAGACATGCTGCTGCAAGAAGCAGCAAAGCTCCAGGGCCCTTTGAGCCACTGTACAAACAATTGCGCAGGTCCTGCCCTTGAGCACTCACAGTCTGAAAAGCTGAAGGTGGGAGGGCAATGACACTTTTCCCCTTGTTTCTCCAAACAGAGACTTTAGGCAGTTTTGTTGCGCAGAAATCTGAGGGCTCCCGTAGAGGGGATCAGCATCCAGCCCTCTGCCCATGGGTAGCATGAATGTGGTTTATTGGGCTGATTACATTCACCCTGTGCAGTAGTTTGCTGGATGATTTTTCTTCCTTGTCTGCTTTAAGCCTGTAGAGCCTTTAAACACCAGAGCAGTAAATAACAGAGAGAAGTGGACAGTGCAAGCAGGCTTCCTTACATACTGCTAATGCAGACATGAATTCAGATCTCCACGTAATATAAACGGACTAAAGCTGCCTGGATGTGGCTGTTGTAAGCAGGTCTCGGTCCTCACAGGCAGCAGGAGAACATCCTCCATTCAGGCAGGTGCAGACGTATAAGGGTGAACCTGCTGCCCATAACAAACACACCAGCCATCATTCCTGCTTCCTCACGTATTAGGTGGGTCAATGTTTCCCCAGAGGCATGTGTACCAACATCAAAATGATTCCCAAAATCAAGAGTAAGGGCCAGATTTCAAGGACCAGGCAGGACAACCACCACCTGGGCATTCCTGCGCTCTTGATGCTCTTGTCATTCACTTGGCTTTCTGCAATGCCAGACCAACAGGGTAAGAGCAAGATGTCTGAGCTGCGTGCCTGTCCTCTTCCTGGTCCCTCTCTAGCCTGTGGAAGTGTCAGGTGAAATCTCATCTTCAAGAAAGATGCCCTGAAATGGTCCTATGGATGGTGAAAGGGAAATGTGCACTTGGTGTAAAGCAGGAGCCCAGATTTGCAGGGACAGGGCTGGGATTATAGAAGGGCTTAGAAACAGGACTTCTGCAGCATAAATCCTCTCTATATTTTCCCTATCAGCACAGTGTACTATATTCAGGCATTGGCTACAGAGATCCTGGACTAGTAGAGAGCAGTAGAATTTTAACAAATGAGGGAAAAGTGAACAGAAATGTTTGGCAGTGGCCAGCTGGCCATTTAGCATGCAGAACTGGCTAATCCATCAACATGAATGACAGATCAGTGCACAGACTATCTCTTGTCATAGAGTAACGATAGTTATTGTAGTAGGATATCGTTAAGGGAAGCCAGACTTTACTTTTCCCACTGCTCTGGGACTACCTACATTTATATTGCCAATTGCCTATGTCCCACTGTATAGCGAGAGCAGGATTTCAAGCAGAGAGTTTGATTCTCCTGTATTTAAACTCAGATAAGTGGACTTGCATAGGAAATATCCATGGAAGAGAAAAATGTTCCCCAGTTCAGGCTTTAAACCTGTTCCCTGTGCTGGTTTCTTTTCTTCTGCCTCACTTTGCTGTGAATCCACAGCTGTGGATTTTCAGACTTTTCACTGTGAATCCACAGCAAGGTGGTGTCCAGTTCTTTCCAGGAGGGACTTCATTTCTCAGTGTCCGATCTCTTTTAACACATGTTTTAACATTAATGGAAACATACTAAATGGCATTAGGAAGCGGAGCAGGGGAACAGCTCTACCAGATTGTATCACTAATTGCTTTGCTGCTGGTTCTGTGCTTCCTATTCCTGTGACATTCCTTTGAAGTCAGAGTGGGATGCTCTGACATATCTGGTACATCAGGGAGCACTGAAAGGTTACTGTTTCCTAACTAAATAAGAACAGAGGAATGGTTAATTCTCTTTGTCTGGTATCCATCACATAGCAAAGGTCAGTGCCACATATTGGAGAGGACGCTAAATGGGACACATGATGGGAATTGGTAGCTACAGGACGCTGTACATCCTCTCCAAACCTCTAGAGTAGAAGTGGACATGGAGAAAAAAAGTCTGACTTTGCTGTCACTCCAGGGACAGAGTTGAGAATGCTTGATGGGACACATACATATGGACTTGCAGGTGCAGATTAGCCATGCTTTGCGTAGGGTCCCAACGAGTACTTGCTGGATAGTGTGTTTGATGCTACTAGATTTTTCACTTTGCACTAGCCATCTGTCTCCACGGCTGTACTGAAGCATCCTACAGATAGTGTGCTACAGAACTACAGTACAAACTTGTCACAGTCACACTGCTAAAAAACCTCTCATAACATCTCCTTTGATAGATCTGCACTTCCCTTGCTACTTCATGCACAAGAACATAGTGAAAACAGACTAAATAATTCTTTGCACAAGGGAACAGTAGCTTAAACAAAGTATCAGGCTAATTTATCTTGTTTCTTAGGTAGGTTTTACGATCTATGTGATGGTGTCATAGAAAGGTCATTATCAAGATGATTTGAAATTTTTTTGGTTATATCCACCCTCTATTCCAGGGTAGGCAGTCTATGCACATCTAAAACTCACTTGCCTAAGCAGATTGTCCTATAGTCTCTCCTATTTAAAATGTCATCCCTAAACGGGACAACTGTTGGAAGAACTCCAAAAGGCTGAGGCACTTGGTTCAAGTCTGAGTGGGTGTTGTGTGGTCTGGATGTGCACTTGCAGTTAGCCTGGGCTTTTACACATCCGGGTTTTAGCTGGCTTGGAAATGCCCCAGAAATGACAGAGACACTCAGCTCTGCTAACTCAAGCCCACAGCTACCCACCATAATATAGATGTAGCCACGGGGAAGCACGCGATGGAAGTCAGATGAAGTAAATGCAACACCAAAAGGACTTAATCGCTGATTAGAAAGAGGCGTGGCACATTCTTCACCACCTAGTCATTAAATTAAGATCAGTTGTCCTGCCAGGAGCAGAGTCCCAATCAGCCGCGAGCTATTGGTAGCAATGTAGGACTTGGCACTGATGCAGCCTCTGGCCTCCTCTGTGTAAGAGATCAAACACGACTGCTGCAACTGTCCGTTTGGATCCGCTTTCCTGCTGTGCAGCTGGCACTGAATTGTTTGGGAATGAGCTTCAGTCAGATTTTTGTGACAGTTGTTCCTTTTTTTTTTTCTAGAAAAGGTTCTTACTTCGTGTTTATCCTCCTGGCTCATACTGGGAGCAGCTGGGGTGACAGAGAAGGTTGGTGGAGTTACTCTCAAAGCACAAAACCTCTCTTCCAGGATCCTCAAGGTCTGTATGGTTGAAAACAAAACTCTGAGTTCAAAGAGAGCACTTCCACACCACAGCAAGTTCTCAACAGAAATTAGTAATTTCCCTCCCCCGTTAAAAAAAAAAAAAGAAAGAACAAAAACCCACCATGAGATCTTGGCTCTGCAGCTTGATGGGAATGTCTCACCACTGTTTTTCCCCGTCTTGGTGGAGCAGCAGAGCTCCAGTGTAGGGCAAAGAGCCTGAAAAACAGCCATGTGCTCTGGGAATGCACAAGATACAGAGAGAGGAAGATGAGCACAAAGCCATCAGGCAACAGAAAATGAAACCGTCTGTCTGCACGTCATAGCTGGAGTGGGGCCAGCCCAGCCACCCACACACAGGAGGAGGCATTCATATGTGGTAGAGACCACGGCAAGGTGAAGGATGTGCCGAGGTTGGATCCGCTAGATCGCTTCCCCAAAGAGCAGTCAAAGCACTCCAGTGCCAGCATCGGGGTCCCCCACCACCATGCAGGACTGTCACCTGACATGAAGCCCATGCCCAGTGTCATGGTGCAGCTTTACAGGACAGCTGCATAAGCCTCAGGAAGTATGAAATTATACTTGCTCGAGGACACAGATTGCAGATGTCCCGGGTACTTCAGAGCAAAGCTACAGCTGGGATCATCTCCTGGCTGCAGCAGGGAGAAGGGTAAGTCAGCTAGTTCAAATGTCTTTAGCTGGTTTAAATGAGCAGAGCTCCACAGAATTCAATTAATTTTGGATTATGTCTATCCCCTGAAAAGCCTGTGTCTGTAACAGGACTGAACCCTTCCCAAAACAGGACTTTAGTCATTCAGCTCAATAGAAGGATTGGACTTGCCTCTAGTGACTGATGGGGCAAAGACCTGTGTGTTGGGTTTAAGGATGCATAGACACACACACAATATTTATGTAAGATTCACCAGCCTCCTTTTGGAAACACTGAGGGAATTTGATGGGGATCAAAATAGTACAGTTTTATAGAAAGGACTCTAAAATTGTATATACAATTTATCCGAGGCTGATATCCTTTCTGTGGGATTTAAAGAAGCACCTTGTGAGCTTTAGAAGAGTCATGTCCTGACTGGCATTCTGTAGCTTGGTTTGAAAATGCCACAGTAAATTTACTAATCCCAGATAAATCTGGTATGTTTTTTCCTTAACTATCTAGAAGAATTCATTGATAAAGTCCCCAATGAACCACATACAACAGTACTCCTATCAATGTACACATTGATCTGTTCTCTCGCAGCCAGCGGAGCTGGTACTGCCTTGCATACCACCACGTTGTTCAGACTAGCTTTCACACCACAGAAATACCGTTTCTCATTTCCCACTAGACGCTCTGGAGTCCAAAATCTCTCCGGCAGCCTGATCCTGCCAGGTACTCCAAGGGGGTCTGGGGCACCTCATGATCCTGCAGGAGATGCCCTGTGAGAGCAGGGTCCTAGCACTCCCAGCGTGGGGAAGACGTGCTGACCTGATTCACCACCCCCATTTGCATGTGCGGTGTTAAGGGAAAAATGCTGTATCCTATTAAATTAACAAACTAGCACATTCCATCAGCTGGTTCTCATGCCCTCGAGGCATCCTCTGGAGATTTCTGCGACATGCCAATGAAACATTCAAAGTACAAGACAGCCTAGTCACTTCCCATCCATTTTTTATGATACCATGGAAACAAAGAGCGCCTGGCAATTCCTTCTTTAAGCTTTCAATAAATCACTCCACAATTGTAAGAGGTACGCGCCTTCAATGCCCCTGTGTTTCTCTTGGCTCCCCTGGGCTAAGCAGGCTTCTGCCCTCTTTGCAATCTATCCTCTACCCCCTGTCACCTTGTGGCCTCTTCTCCCCAAAGAGCCAAAAGGGTTTGGGAGCAGACTGGCTTCTTTTAGGCTTTATGTTTGTAGACATTGCTTGGCCTTGCGTTTCTGGAAGGCATCCCGTACATGTGCTGGGCTGATGCGAAGCCAGAGCTTTAGATGGGAAGGTGATTTTGCCAGCCAGAGCAGAGACTGAGGGCAACAGGACAGACTCAGAGACTCCACTGCTGCAAAAGTCACTTTTTGTCCTGCCGCTGGGAATGCTCCCTTACCCATTTCTGAGCGTTGATGTGTCCGTCGGAGCAGATTTTTCCCTCTTCCCACTCCTCTCCTCTCACAGTCAATGGCTGCCTGTGTGCCTGTGTGCAACCTTTTCTCTTCTGCTCCGAATACCACCCTCCTGCAGAGGTCAGGGATGCATGGGAGTCCCCTGGGCTTGTACCAGTCCCTTGTAGGTACCAGTGAGCAGTCATGGCATCTGTCCTGGAGGAGAACAAGGCCCTCAGCTTTCCACACACCACAACAGGGAGCAGTTGGACAATTTCTGCTCAGGACTCAAGAGTCAACACTTGTGTGTTTGGCCCAACTATAGTCTGACCACCCTCAATCCCAGGGCTTCATTACCCGGGCTGTCTCTGGGGCACTTGTAAGAAAAGTTTCCAATGGAAGACTCAGAAAAAGGAAACAGAGACAAAAAATAAAAGCCAGACATGCTTTTCTGTCCCTCCTGGCCTTGTGAGATAGCTGAGATCTGTGGCTCCCTGCACTCAACCGGCTAAGAAACCTCCTCAAGCCATATTTGAGGTCACTGCCTGAATATTAAGCCAGTTGCATGGCTGGCTCCAAATTGCAACTGCAGCATCTGAAAGTCAGAGCTGCACTAGGAGTGTCCCTAAGGGAGAAAACTGGAGGTGGAAGAGAACGGTGGCTTCACCAATATGTACTGCAGTTCAGGTAGAAAGTTGCCCATGACTTTAGCGTTGGTGTCTCCTGGAGATGCCTGGAGGAGGGGAATGTGTGCGCACAGCTGCTGGGTGGGTTTATCCTGGTCTGTGCTTAATTCCCCACTTTTTAGGATTGTTTAGAGCCAGAACCTCAGCTTGGACCATGGTCAAGAGATGAATGGACTTTCTATTTAAAGCTAAATCTGTGTAAAGCATTGCTAAAGCATGTCTGTGTATATAGATGCTCAGCTAGACTGTCTGGCTACTGCCCAACTCTGATCAGCTCTCACCTGCTGGGAATTGCTGAGGATTGGTGTAATCCAAAGCAGTAGAAGTTAAAGGCAGAAAAAAAAAACCCAACCCAAACCTGCCTTTGATTTCGTAGGGCTTTGGATCAGGGCCTTCATTGTTTCACTTCAGCATTCACTGAGGGTGAAACCGCATCCCACAAACCCAAAAGGGCATGGGGAAGGGAGCGGGTGTTGCGTGAGGCTGTCCTGGCTCTGCTTGCCTTAGGGGCAGCGACGTCCCCAGAGAGCAGGCGTCAAAACGAACATTAAGTTAAGAAGCTGCTGAAGCAGTGAGCAGGGAACATTTCCATTTGCAGCATCTCTGGCTGTGGTGATCCCACCAAATAAAACACCTCCAAGCTGCAGGTATCACGTCCCCATGCTGTACTCCCACCAGCTCCAACGGGTGCATCCTATGGGACCAAGACTGGGATGTCGGTGGCTCTGCATTAACCACTTTGCACCTGAAAGCTGCCTTGCCTGGGCACATTTCTGTCTTGATGACTTAAATTAACATCCCATTAAATTGCTTTTGTCAATAAATTGCCAGAATCTGCCTGGGCACCCTTGGCAAGGTGTGATTTGTGCCTTTGCCAGATGGACCTGGCACAGGCAACAGCAGTGAGGTGCTCATGGGCACTGTCTTTATTAAACATTAATGGCTTCAGCTTCTCTCCAACAGCTAATAATAAAAGGGATAATTTAAGTTTATTCTGACACAAATGAAGAGGTTGTGAAGCTGCTCATTGTGAAGCTGCTCAGTGATGTTTCTTAAATGCTTAAGGCCTGTCTACCAGCAAGAAGATGCACTGTTTGTAACTTTAAAGCACTGCTACGGCAGATGTTATGGCAGGGTTGTGCTCGCTTGCCATGACCAGCCGGTCCCAACTGCCCATCAGCATGGCTGGAACTGGCCAGGCTCCTTCTCCAAGGTGTGGGGACAGCCCTTCCCGTCACAGCCAGCTTGCTGAGCTCCCGCACATGGTCACTCCTCCGGGCAGGTCCATGGTTACTTCAAATTCTCTCCTAACCTGGAACAAAATGGACTTTTCAATGAAAAATGTCCACATGCAACCGAAAATAGTTTGGTTTGTATTAATTTGATTAATGGCTTGCAATAACAGGTTGGCTTGCTTGACATTTTACTTTGCTGTGGTTAGAGGGGAAGAAAAAGTTTCTGCTTCCATCAGAAATATTCATGATATGGGGGAAAAAAAAAACCAAAAAGTATTTGTTAAGTATCTCTGGATTAGAGACCCCAGAGGGTTCAGGAAAAGGATTGTGTGGCAGCAAAGCCAGGCTCTATCACACCCCAAACCCACCCGCCTGCTGCCTGCCAGCCCGCTCCACTCACCCTGAGCTGGCAGCTTGACTTCTGCGCAAAAGGTCTGTTTGCTTTGGCACACATTCACCTGTGCAGAATGTTCTCCCAATGCTGAGACTTGGTGAGGAATGGACCATTTTAAGGTGTTAAGCCGCATGATGCATCCCCACAGCCCCCTCCAGGTTTCCTCGCTCCAGCCCATTGCAGAACAAGTGAAGAGCAGGGTGTGACCCTGTGCACTTGCTTGTGGTCCTTGCTACCGGAGGGCATTATTTCAAGGCTCCCCGTCGCCAGCTTCAGAGTCCTCTTTCCCTTTTGTAGTTTCAAAAGAAAACATCTGTGAACAGCTCGTCACAACAAACCCCTGCCAGTGTCTGATCTCTTACGATAACATGTTCTAATGAGATTATAGCTCTCCTCCTGCCTCGCAAACGTTTCGGAGTTGCTCGGGCTGAATGAGGCAGGAGGTAATTAGAATGACATGCTTTCGTGCACAGAGAGAATAAAGTAACACAAATTTTCTGAATGGACGAGGGCAGTTTGGCCTCAGCTGAGTGAAATAACCAGGCAGTGATCTAATTCACTTTACTGTTAATAGATTGTTATCTGTGGAGCCCTAGTGCAAACACGATAAGCTGTAAAGAAATACAGATAAAAGCCAGAGCTCCAAGTGTTGCAGAGATGCACATTCAGGCCAATGCTGGTCTTGCTGGCCTCAGCCCAGCTCCAGTTTCTGCTCATCGCTGAAGCTGGCTGGGGTGACAACACTTGAGTCGGGCTGTGCAATCAAATTGCTTCCCAAATTCCAGGATCGTTTGGCTCCAGCATCAGGTTGGGAATTCATCAGTTTGCCTTGCGAAGTCCAAGCCACAGCGGGCAGAGCTGGAGCCAAAACCCTCCTTGGTTCAGACTTAGATTCTGGCTTCTGTGCCCCATGCAGAGAGGGTGTGCGGTGGCAGCAAGCGATGCTGTGGTCCCCCAGCAGGATCCCACAGCTGGCTAAGCACATCTGCCCTGGTGCAGCTGGCGCCACAGCCATCCTCCGGCATGACATGCCTTTGGCAGCATGACTGCCGGCAGACAGCCCACACACTGGCTTTATGTCCCATACCCCTCCCCATCACAGCCCTGAGGTACAGAGGGGACTGCTCCCATGTGCTTTGGTAGGACAAGGCTCCTACTGTTCGTACCAGGAATGAGTTGCGGTTGGAGAACCAGAGGTGAGCATGGGTCTGCGAGCTTCTGCCCTTATTTGCCCCATGAAAAAGAAACCAGTCCTGCTGTACATCGGTTGAGTGCTTTGGCCAAAGTACTTTGGCTGGATTCTGTAAGCATGCCAAGCCATTGTCAATCACCATCCCTGATGCTCTTCCCTCTCCTCTCTCCTTGCATGGAGCTCTGCTGAACTTATCACCACTGTCTCCAGCCAAGCCAGCTGCCAGCACAGACACACTACACCCTGCTTGCACCACCCATCCACTCTCATTTTAGCTCTGCATCCCAGTCTTCCCCCATCGGGGTATGATACTTCCCACCCTTCCAGCTCTCCTTCTCCAGTGCTAGCCCCAGCTGGCTGAAGGAAGGACAGAACACTCATGGGGCCCTGGAAATTTGCTTTAAGTGCTCACGGTGAGGATGAATTTCTGCATGACCAAGGTGATGCAGGAAGGGGGTCCACTGGAGTCTTCCCAAGCATGCAATGAGGCAGCGTGGAGTGGGTGAGCTGAGCCAGAGCAGGCATCTTCCTTGTGGTCGAGGGGTGAAGCCTCACCCTCACACTGCCTCTCTTCCCATAACCTCCATACTTCTCTGGCCTTACGCATAATACAATGTGTCTTTTATCCATTTTTTCTTTCCTCGGGCAAGAATGCTGTCAGATTCCTAGGCAGGTTTGAGTGTGTCAAAAACCATAATCTCTTCAGCCAGATTTAGCCTACTTTTGGGAAGTGAGTGTACTCTGATTGCTGCTTCCCTGACAGCTTCATTACAGATGAGATAACCCCATCCTTGCCTGCCCCATCTCTCCTCAGCCAGCATCCAGCAATCAGCAAAACATAGCTGCACAGCTCCTTATGGTCACTCTCCTCCAGCATTTCCAGGAGTTGTTGGGTCCCCCCAGGCCTCATTTCCCCAACCTGTATCATGGAGTACCTCAGACCTTTTTCTTCCATTTCTACCCAGTTTGATGGCAAAGCAATGATGAGTCTGGGTAGATGCCCCTACATATTTGTATCTGTCTCCCCAGCATCTCAGCTGGAGCCTCTAAACATGCTGCACAGCAGATGTTAGTAGGTGCTAACCCACCACACACTGCTTTACCCACTCCTCCAGGAAAGCAACGGGGAGCCAAGGCTACAAATATGATAGCTGGCATGAGGATACCCAAATGTCATCGAACTGAGGCATGTCCCCAACATGTCCTGTGATCAGCCAGGTCAGGCCATTAGGAACACAGCCCCTGGCCAAGCTCTGGCCATTGAGCTCTTCCCACAAGCCCAAGTTCAGGCTGATGCTTGAGCCAAGGACTTGTCCTCGATAGGTGGTTTGGATGCAGCTGCCCTGTCCTGAAAGAGGAGGAGAGTTATGCATGGGCATGTAAGCTCTGCCAGCTGCTGCCCATGCCAGGGCACAAGCCCTGGCCCATTTTATTTAACAGTATAGACATAACCTTGGACACTCTTCAACCCACCCTTTGCATCCTGCTTTTGCATTAACACCATGCCAAGTGCATGGAGAGCAGCCTGACTTACACTGTGAGTGCCAAGGCCTGTCGAGAGAGTGGAGGAGAAAAACCGGCTTTCACTCAGCTGGAGAGTTTACTAAAGGCCGCAATTTTCCAATTGCTTGAAGAGTTGTCATTAGACAGTTTAAGATGGCAGATTGCTAAATTGCTTTAAGGCTGGAGCCAAGCAGGCTTCAATAGGGCACTCTGCCGTAAGGATACGGGTGCAGCGCAGTCCTTCAAGTGGGAGAGAATAGGAAAATCACAGTTTTGCTTTGAGCATCCTGCAGTGCTGGGAAGGAGCACAACTTACTGTGGAGATAAGGGGAAAAAGATATAGGGGTGGGAAGGAGAATGTCTGAGAATAGAGTCCCAAAATCCCTCTGTTACCCAGTGTCTGCCCCATGGTCTTTCATGTGCATTTTCCATCATTCATCAATGACACTTTCCTCCTGCAACAGAAGGAGCTTTTGCAGACCTGGAGAGGGTCCAACAGGAGACTGACCTTGAGGAACTGTCTCTGTGGCCTTGGCAAGGGGGGAACAGAGGAGCAGAACCAAGAGGGAGAGGCAGGGAGGGAGAAGAAGGACCCTCCTTATACATCATGTGGTGCAAGGGAGCTTCAGGATCTGGCAAGTAGCTGCCTGCTACGAACCAAAGGAGTTTGGCATATGCAACTACATGTTACCGGCAGTGATCAGATCATTAGCCCCACTTCTTAAAGCAGCAGACATGACCAGCTCCAGCCCCTGTCCTAAAAAATTCTGTGTCCTCCTTGGTGTTGTACTCTCCTCTCCTCTAGGGCTGGAGCTTTCTCAAGAGAACGGGGAAAATGGCAGCCAGCACAGCAGAAACCCGCTGCCAGGACCAATAAAGCAAAGAAGACTCACAGTGCCTTCAGCTGTCGCCTCTTCTCCACTGCAGGAATAGAGAACCTAGACATATTTGGACTCTTCTCAGCAGTGCCCAACGACAGGACAAGGGGCAACGGGCACAAGTTGGAATATGGGAAGTTCCATTTAAACATGAGAAAAATCTCCTTTGCTGTGCGGGTGCCAGAGCAGCGGCCCAGGCTGCCCAGAGAGGCTGTGGAGTCTCCTTCCCTGGAGCCATTCACACCCCGCCTGGACGCGGTCCTGTGCCCCTGCTCTGGGTGTGCTGCTCACGCAGGGGGGCTGGACGAAGGGATCTCTGGAGGTCCCTTCCAACCCATGCTGTTCTGTGATTCTGTGATTCTGTGATATTCTTCACTGAATGTCTCTCTCCTTCAACTACTGTACCCACCCGCTGCCTGTCTATAAATCCTAAGATGCACTTTGGCCACTCTATTTACAGGCCTCGAAGAAGTGTTGGGTGGTCCCACCCCCAGTCCCAACATCTTGAGGAAGAGATATCAGATTTATTTAGCAGTGGGGTCTAAGGGTTACTTCTCCCTGGCATCATCTGCTGTCATTCTCACAGTTGTACTATCTCCACTGAACAGACCACATGGGACTGGGTTTTGCAGGGAAATGATAATCTTGCTTGTGTTTGAAGTCTCTCCTGATGGGTGTATTAGATGCAACATATCTGTGCTGGCTGGGGTCACTCTGCCCACTGGGAACCTCATAGTGCTGATGGAGATGATCTCACCTCTTCTAAAAGTCCTTGTCAGCAGTCCAAAAGCTTTGTGTCAACCTAGCACTCAATAACTAGCCAGTGATGGAGCATCTGAAATGGTTCCTCAAGGCATCTGTGACACCGTTCCTCGGTAGCAACCTGACAATTCAACCACAGGCTTGTCCATGCACTTCCAGCTCTCAGCCTATTTGATGCCTTAGGAGAGACCTTTAGATCCACTGGTCCTGAAGGAGAGAGATCACTCAGTGAAGGTGCATCTGGCTCCTTCTTGTCTTCCCCCAGGAACTGCCTCTTCTCCCTAGTCTCCACACTTACAGGTGCTTGCCAAGCACACTTTCCCATGGGCTCTCTGAGTGCACACTTCCACCCCTGCAAAATTAAGACATATGACCTTCATAAATCCCCATCAAAGGCCTTTATTCTTCTGCTATTCTTCTTGCTGTTGTTCACATTAAGCATGCATGTGACAACCAGATAAAAGGCATCGTTCTCGAACAAGCTAATTCAACTTAATCAGTGCAATGAGAAGGACTGAGTAGCACCAAAGCACTGGCATTTTGATGTGCAACACGGGTTTAAGCCTTCATTTTTAGTTTCTAAAATCCCAGCTGTTATCTAGACGCCTCACAAATGCTTGGCAGGAAGCAGAAATTAAGGAAACCTGGCTTCCTTGGCACCAGGATTTTGGTGTAGGAAAGGGAGGTAAGCTTGAAAGATGGACATTTGAAAAGGTGAGCCTTGTTCCCACTTTAGGGCATGTATCAGGAGTCTCACCCATATGGATTCCTTAGTTCAGCCTTCCTTTTTCTCAAAATATTTAGGAGACTCTGGGACAACTCTGTTCCCGCCAAATTTGGTTGAAATCAGCAAAAACATATGTTCATATATGTGTATATATATATATATCAGAAGACACTAAAAATACATATTTTTTTAAGTTTTGAAAACCAGGTTTTTCTCACTGAGCAAATAGAAGAAGCTATGAGCTGAAAATTCATGTCAAAACTGTCTGGTATTTTGCTTCTGTCCTACTTTGGGCTTGGTCACCCAGGGATGCTTCTGGGCTGTATGCCAGGAGGTGAATCCCCAATACCTTGAACAATAAGGTGCTCTTTGTGCACAAAAGAGAATGGGAATATAGAGCATTGACTTCCTTCCTCTCATAGATCTCAAACCACAGATGCTGGTACTACTTGCACTATCTGGCTCCTGTTGGCTCCTCCCTTGTGAAGGTCCAGAGCAGCTGCGGGAACCCCTGCAGGCAGAGACTTGAGGGGATGTCCAGCCTTTCTGCTCAGGGCCCTGATTTAAATAATTCCCTTTGAATTCTACCTGAAATTATATGCAGGCTCCTAAGTCCTGCTGGGAGATGGCATTTAGGATCTTTGTTATGTCAGTGCTTTTGAAAATTATTTTACAACAAGACTAGAGGCACTGTGAAAAACCAAGTGATACAAACTCTGAGCCTAGGAGATACAACCTGGTGTACTTGCTGTAGCCACCGGAAGATGATGGATAACACAGCAAACTGAGCAGGAAGAGGGTCGCATTAACAACATCTTCAAGAAACACCTGACATCACTCCAGGAAGCACTGCTCCCCACCTTGCAGCCTGTGTGGGGCAGCCAGCAGTAGAGCCCCTATCCTCATGTTTCATTCCCCTCACGCAGAGAACGTAGGGAGATTGGGAGTGACAACAGCCATACGACTGTAATTGAGCACAGCTCTTTAGATGTTGTCCTGTTGGTAGGACCCTGGGGATCTCATTTTGTACTCCAGCTCAGCGCCTGGAGCAGCGAGTGCTGGAGATGAGAACTCCTTTCGAATAAAAATGCTGCTCCAGTACTTCTCAGTAGTTTCTCACTGGGCTTGACATTCTCATCTACTCGCTGCCCCTGGCAAACTTCTCTTGTGGTGGCTCTTCATCTCCCAGCTCCACACAGGGAAATTAAAAATCCCCATAATATTTTTCTTTAATCTAGTCCAAGCTCCAGCTGCACTAGGGTCTGTCGCCCGGGAAAGTTTGCACAGATGAAGGCTGCTCAGCTCACCTCCTTTGGTGAAAACTCCCTCTCCAGCTAAACTCCTTGAAGCACACAAATAAAGAGGGAGCAGGGGAAAAAACAAAGGAACAAAGAATAAAAGTCTTGGCAGAGAAATGCTCTGATTGCCATTGCTAAAGGGCAGAACAGGGGGGAAACCTTGGCTGCTTGCAAAGGGCAAACTCATCCTTCCCATGGTTCACTGCAGGTTTCGAAGAGAGATGAGAAGAAACCGGAGTAAGTTTGTGTCTTGGGCCACCTCAGCTGCTGCCATCCTCTTGCCACAGCCACGTGGTGTCTCAGCCCAATGAGCTGTTATATCCCAGCTCCTTGCCTGCTTCCCATACAGATGCTGAGTGTCCCAAAGGCAAATATTTTAAGACTCCAAGACTCAGGTCCATGTTTGTGCCCTAAGAAGGCTTTTCCTAGCGGGTCTACGATAGCATCTCAGAGGTGGTTTAATCTTTTAAAAAAGGTTTCCCACATGGTCTTTCTTTAAAACTGGGTGATGCCTGTGTCACAGATACCCACGGGATAAGACAGTTAAAAGGTTTTAGATGATTCAGGCAGTAACCAATCTATCAAAAAGAAAAGGGTTTGGCGCATAAAGGTTTACCAGGTTTTTCTTCTGAAATTTCCACCAAAAAAATATTTTCTAGCAGCACCTCATTACTAACCCCCGCTTAACATTTTCCCTACCCAAACTCTGTTTTTCACAGAATTACAGAATCACAGAATTACAGAATGGTAGGGGTTAGAAGGGACCTCGAGAGATCATCTTATCCAACGCCCCTGCATGAGCAGGTACACACATCCCGAGTAAAGAAGAGCGCACAGTTTGCAAGTGAGCCAGAGGCTGAAAAACCCAGCACAGGCTAATCCATGAATATAGACTGAATGATAAGTTACTTCAGGGAAGAGTGGCTATATTCAGTTACTTTGCTCCCCTCTATTATTGCCAGCCAGATCTAGGTTCAGAGATGCTGCTGCCCTGCCCGATAAATTGAAGGACTTCACGGACATATTAACACAGCTAGTCCATAGTCAGTGAGCAGACAATTGATTATATGTCAGAAAGTCACACACTGGGCAATTTTGCTCCTAGGCTTTGCTTCCATTTCTCAAAATATATGTTACAAAGCAAAGAAATCAAAAGTGAGAGATAAGAGTTAGTTTGCGTGGTAGGAAGCTTCTTGGAACAGGCTCGGTCTCTCTGCTTTTGCACAGCACTAAGTATCTTGTTGGGATTCAGGGAGGAACAGAGCCGGTCAACCGATGTCTTGCAACCAAGAGACATTTCTTAATGAAACATGGGAATCTGTCAAAACATAACTTTTGGCTCAAAAACATGACTTTCAATGACATTCTCCTATTTTTCACCAGGTCGAAGCAAACAGCTTGTTCTTTTTTCCCCTCCCTTTCAAATCACCATTCGTAAATGTTGAGGGTTTAGCTGAAAAATGTTGTCATTTATGTCAAAAGTGTTGAAATCTTTCCCTGAGACCTGACACCTTATGTGAAACTTTGTTATTCTGTGAGAACACTCAGGTGGGCTTGTTCCCAAGTCACCTTTTTCACACTGTGTCATAGTGAAGCCAAACGCTGAGATGCTGCAACCTTTTGGGGAATAGAACTTGCATTCCCAGAGAACTAAGAAATTTGAATGCTTGATACCAAAGCATTTCTTGTGAAGACTGCCTGAAAGAAATCCTCATTATCTGCATTGCAATGAGGGCTGGAGGTCGTGGTGGGTTTCGGTGGCTCGTTGTGTTAAATGTTGAACAAGCGAGCAAGAGGCAGCACTGCCAGCAAAGAGCTCGCAGGCTCATCTGACAAGACAAAGCACCGAGAGGAAAGGGAGTCAGGGAGAGGTGGAGTGACTCAACCCAGATCATACCACAGGCCAGGTCAGAGCCAGGAGGGAAACCGGCATATCCAGATTCCCGGTCCGGAGATGGCACGATGGGTCTGACAGCTGTGTCAAGGAAGGTGTCAATAAGGATGTTTTTCTTAGGTGATCACCTTGCCACCTGAGACCAGGAGGACCCCCCACTCCTCTCCTACTTGCTCTGAGAGTTCTTTTGGACAAGTTGTGATTGCTCATCCTCCAACATCTTTTCTGAGGGACTCTGCATCTATGTCACCCTTCAGTCCATCATGCCTCTCTCTTCTTGTAGCTCCCTTCTGCAGGAAACCCCCAAAATTGTGGGCCCTGCACTAGGTGGGGAAGAACCACTCTAAAGCCTGGAGCGGATTTACCAGCAGGGCAAAGCAGGTCATGGCAGACCTTCCCCATTACCACAGGCCAGAATGGCTTGGCTTCCAAAATCAAGTGGCACGTGCCCCATGGGGCTGTGCAATCCCACAGGAGCCCTGGGTAATGCTGTGTTGGGTTATTCTGCTGAGACTTCAACAGAAAACATGGTTTTGGGGTTGTGCAGCATGGGAGCTTCCCTTCCTCTCCACCATGGACCAGTATCTGCTGTGCCAGACAGCACAAAAATAAGCTCTGGCTCGTCTGCTCCTGGAGCCACTGAGCACAACCTGCCTCCTGCACCTTCCCAGGAGGAACAAAAGGCTTTTCTTCTCCAGCCTGCAGTGGCTGAGCGCGCCGAAGAGGGGGATCAATATCTATCGACCATCGCTGTTTCCTTCAAGTGTCCCCAGCCTCCATGATTATGTATCTGCTCTCCTTTCCTGCCCTGCTTTCCACAGCAGGAATTGATCTCATTCCTCCCCAAAGAAAGCTCCAGAATTAGGTTCCTCAGAGCCAATACTAATTCACTACCCGAAATAATGATAACAGGGGTAATGTTTGTTTTTGGATTAGAGCTACTATAGATATTTTGGTTTTGTTGGTAGAAAATAACTGATGTATTACATCCAAAAATGCCCCTCTGGTGCCTGTTCTGCATGGAAAAAAAATGCACAGTACCAGCGTGTGAAAGGTCTCTTTGCGCCCCTGCATGGGGTAGGGAGGATGGGGAAAGAAGGGGTTTCTTCAGATGTGAGACATTCCCTGAATCTTTAACCTACCAAGTCTGGCATGGCTGGCAATCCCAACCTCTGCCCCATGCCTGCCTAGGCATCTCCATCCTGCCTCCTGGAGGTACCTGCCCTTCCCATGCAAG
Organism: Anhinga rufa; assembly: GCA_013400875.1. Taxonomy (NCBI): domain Eukaryota; kingdom Metazoa; phylum Chordata; class Aves; order Suliformes; family Anhingidae; genus Anhinga; species Anhinga rufa. Next base: position 43,398 of record VZTV01090007.1, on the reverse strand, counting down.
CAGCTGGTTCGGAGAGCTAAGCCAGCAGAAAACATCCCAAACAAGCAAATAATTTCCTGCTGGTTCATTTCCCTGAACCAACTCACCCCAGGGTGAGCCATGCATCGGACCTGCCAGGCAAGGAGTGGGAATGCAGGGCTGGGGGGATGGGGACAAACAGGATTTTTGGGGCTGAGCTGATTTGCATTGGTTTCACCAGGGCAAAATGACTCTGTAACCTGGCTGAGAGCTCAGTCCCTGTGGCAAAGGGGCAGGTAGGACACGTGGGCACCCTCGCAGCCAGCACCCTTGCCTGGCTGTGCACCCCAGCTCTGGTGCCTGCCTGCTTGGGGAACCCGCCGGAAAATATTGGCTACCTGCAAGAAAAACTTCTTCCACATCCAGCCCCATATTATTGTCTGCTGAAAACCAAGCAAATCACTGCTGGTGAAGGACAGAGGAAAAAAGAAACCGAAAGAACTATACTCCAAATTCAAAGCAGGCAGCATCTCTCGGCTGCAGCGCAGCAGAAGCAGCAGCTCATGTCTCTGTCTCTCCTTTTATTTGGGATAAAACAGCTTTAGCAAGCAGCTAAGGGGATGCTGCCCTGGGACCAGCTACCCAGTAACCCCCACAGCTCTTCCAGCAGGATCCCAGGACCTGCACCCCCAGGACTGGTTGTCACACCTGGGAGCCGGTGCCTACTCAAACCCCTCTGAATTTGAGCTGGTTCAGCTCCTGCCCAGGTGGGAGAGCCCTCGGGCACCGCGCAGGCATGCAGTAGGTGAACAGCACATTGGGATGCTTGTGCAAAGCAGGCAGCTTCTTGGGATCTGGGAACCACGGGCTGAAGGCACATCTTGATTGCATCTTTTCAGATAAAAGCTTGAATCCACTCCTCATCCCTACCCTTCTCCCCACCCCCAGTGTTTACTGCTCTCAGACCCTGATTTAGGTGGTTTACTGTGGCTTTCATCTAAGTGCATCAGCGTTTTTAAATTAGTCACAGGTGACTCACAGGGTTACAAGAATAATGTTAAATTACCAGACATACACAGCCCATATACTTTATTACCTCATTTTTGTATCTTCTTTATGGTCTGTGATAGCAATGACCTTATAGTCTGTGGTTGAAGAGCCAGTTAAACTTGTTCTCTGTCAAAATGGTAATTAAAAAATTCCTATAGGGTAGGAAGTAAACCTTTACTCTCCAGTATATTTCTTCTTCCAACAAGGCCCCTGAGTGAGGTTCGGAGAGCAACAGAAGACAATGTGCACAAAAGTCTCTGATGAACATGCTTATCAGCCAGGCAGCACTCAGTCACCTGCATTAATATTTTAAATAAATATGTATTAGGCTTAACAGCATACAATGTATGTCCAAGTCAGAAAAATACAGCAGTTTCTCTTTGGCCACCAAGCAATATTTGGTCTTATTGGGAAGGAAAAAAAAAGGGAAAAAAAAAAAAGATAAATACATTAAATACATTTAGCAAACAGTTTGCATTGTTCTTGCTTTCAAAAGAAGATGACAGCGTGACTATCTCCTCCCTTTTTTAAATCCTCTTCTTTTTTTAATGTTTCAATGGTCAGATTGGAGGAAAAGAGGATAAAAAGGAGGGGAAAACATTTAGTATTTGAGGATAGTTTGGCAGGTGGGATCATGAAAGAAATAGGAACAACTATAGAAAATATAATTATTTGTTCAGGGTGGGAGGGAGAGGGGTCCATTTTTACCTCTCCAAAAGCTGCAACCAGCCATAGTTAACAGTTTCACAAGGGCATGCGTTTAAGACAGGCCCTGTCTGAATGCCTAGGACCTTCTCCTCCATTTCCCCTCCATCAGCCCCAGGATCAACATTAGCAAAAGCCATCTGGATGGTGGCAGGACCAGAGCTCAGGGCGGAGGAGGTCAGGTCCCGAGCACCCAGCTGGTGCCGTACTGCGGCTGCGTCGGTCCCCAGGGCATCACAGGTCCCAGCCTCGTGAGGCACTGAAAGGAGAAGATGCTTCAACCCCATTCGAAGCTCCGGGACCGCTGGTTTGGGACAGCACCTCCAAAAATCAGTGGAGACAACCCTGAAAATATTTCACAACACTATTCTTATTGCTCTGATATTATAGACATACTCCTTTTTTTCACCCCCAAAACCTCACTTTTCCCTTGGGTAAATGAGTCACATCCAGTTCTCCAGCACTTGGTCCTCACTGGGTGCCAGGTGTTTTCATTACTGGTTAGAAACAAATTCCCAGAAGCAGTAGAAACGCTGGATGGATCTAATTTTTTTCTTTCTCTCCTCCCTCCCCATTCAGATTCCTTTTTATTGGTGTCATTTACAGGTTACTAACCAAGTTGAAACATTCAAGCTGAAAGTCCAGCAGTTAAAAAGCAGCAAGGCATTCAAAGCCTGCTTCCCGTGCAATTTTTAAAGTGCTGCACTAAGGAAATGTTCAGGAGAGTGAAGCTTTGCCTTTTATATATCCCAGCAGACGTACGCTTTCTAATAGACCCGTCTAAATCAACAAAGTATTCCCCAGCCAGGGCCAAGAGTCGGCGAAAATGGCTTGAAGGCAACTGATGCAGCCACAACTTTCCACTGGAAGTTAATGAACTTTTAAAAACATTTTGGAAAATGATGTGTGTGCAAGGCTCCTTAGTGTATCACAGTTGATATAATGCGTTCCTTTCCCTGGGGGAGACCCTGTCTGAGCTGTCAGCTGTACGGTTGTTCTTCTGGAGCTTTTTCTTTATATATACAATCCTTTCTCTCTATCTCTTCTTTTGTTTTGTGGGGGAAGCAAAAGGCAACCAGCTCCCGCTTGTATAAATTGTGTTCTTCAAAGAATTTGAAGGGCAAATGAACAGGAGGGAAAAAAAGAATCCATCTGGCTGAGTGAATGGAGGAGTCATGGTGCTGCCCTGTACATGACCAGCGGGACTGAGCATCCTGGGGACACGTAGCTGCACACTCATTTGCACATGGGTATGCGTATCTCTGCACCCACACACAGGCAACAGGAATCTCTGGCGTAAGGGAGCATTGGCTCATCTAAGTGGCCTCCTGCATGACAGGCCAGCAAGTCATGAACTGGTTTCTCCTTATGACACCCAAAGAATCCTGTATAGGAGTCCCTCCTGGCACGCTTCAGGATGGCCTGAAGCTTGTCAGGTTTACCTTACTGTGGACCAGCAACAGCTGCCAGACCTGAAAAGAAGCAGGAAAAATGGAGGATCACATCCATAGCCTTACTGGTCTGGGAAGCCACCACTCTTCCAGCTACACCCTTAAACAAGGTCTCCTCAAAGCTGAGCTAAAGCATAAGCTCAGCAGCCTCTCTGGAGAGAGCCCAGTCCACCATCTCTGTGCAGGCAGCTCAATGTTCAGTTGTCTCCAGCCTTAGGGAGCTGAGTTCTAGTTGAGGTTGAATTTCTTTCATTTCCAGCTGCTGTGGTCCAGCTCTGGGTGTCTCTCTGAACTCTTCTTCATGCTTGCTCTCCCAACATGCCTGGGCTCAGCACAGCTCTCTTCCCAAGACTGTTTTCCCTGTCCCAGCTGACATTACCTACCTTTTAACTGGTCTGAAGATTATATAGTTTTTCCCCCATGGCATTGCAGTGAGAGCTCATCTTGAGAGGTTATCACAGATAACCCTGAAGTTGTTCCTCAAGACACTGCTTTCAAACACGTAGCTTGCTTTTCTGTAAGCACAGCCTTGCATTCTTCACTCCCAGAGGGATTCCCTTCAATTTAACTGGACTAAAAGCATCCTGATGAACCATGACCAGTTAAGTACACAATCCATATCTCTCAGTATGAGTAACCCCTATCTTCCTTATTTGCCAGCCTGCAAATTTCTGTGTCATCTGTAACGCCATAAAAGGTTCCTCACCCCTATATGTTCTATATCACTGCAAAATTACTTATATGAAACCTTAAACAGTGGTGAAGCAAGACCAGTCTCTGGGGAAGACACTTCAAAATAGCTCTACTCATTGGAGTCATGGCATGAATGGCTTTCAAGATGCAGCAGTGAACTGGTGCACCTAATTATTGTCCCCCTGGTACTGCAAAAGGTATGCTTTCAAAATTGAAATATCATGCTATCATAGGTGACATTCTTTGAAGAAGTTTTATTAACCATATCAATGTCTTTGTGTTCCTGTCGTGGTTTAACCCCGGCCAGCAGCTCAGCCCCACTTAGCCACTTACTCCCCACCATTGGGATGGGGGAGAGAATCAGAATGGTAAAAGTGAGAAAATGCGTGGATTGAGGTAAAGACAGTTCCATAGGTAAATCAAAAGCAAAACAAGGAATTCGTTCACTACTTCCCACCAGCGGGCAGGTGTTCAGCCATCTGCAGGAAAGCAGAGCTTCATCATGAGACCTGGGAAGACAAACACCATAACTCTGAACATCCCCGCTTCCTCCTTCTTCCCCCAGCTCTGTATGCTGAGCATGGCATCATATGGTGTGGCATATCCCTTGGGTCAGTTGGGGTCAGCTGTCCCGGCTGTGTCCCCTCCCAACCCCTTGTGCCCCCCCAGCCGCTCGCTGGTGGGGTGGGGTGAGAGGCAGAAAAGGCCTTGGCTCTGTGTAAGCCCCGCTCAGCAATAACAAGAACATCCCTGTGTTATCAACGCTGTTTTCAGCACAAATGCAGAACATCACCCCATACTAAATACTATAACAAAAATTAACTCCATCACAGACAAACCAATACAACTCCCCAACTCCAGTCTATGATCATAAGGTAGCAGCAGACTGTTTTCAGTCTCCACTGACTCACCCCATCTAAGAAGCATTCAAAAGTTTCTCCATTTCTGAAGGAAAGTTTGCGAATACTTGGCAGGCAAAGAGCAGAGTGAAATCAATAGGGGGAACTGAGGAAGATTATGGCTACAGGTCATTTGTTTACACAGCTTTGCTAGTGACCTGACTAGGGGAAAGTTAATATAAGCTTGCAGTTTTGGAAACCGGAAAATATTCACATGTTCAAGGAGTGCAGGAGTCAGAGCCTGTGAAAAGGGACACACCAGCAGAATGTCCAGTAGAGGGATATTTTAGCTTTTCAGTGTTAACCATTTTATGCTGGGTCAGAATACAATCCCTGAGCAAGACTTAGCAACAAACCAGACCCTGCTTGGGCTATTCAGATTTAGGGGTGTTTTGAATTAAAAAAAAATCTTTTTTTTTTTTTCTTAGAAAGGCTGTACAAATAAGAGACATTATTTAGAGATTAGCATTTTAGTCAAAATCTCTGTCCATACTCCTACTGTGTCCACTGTACCTATATGCCCATCATTCTCCATCTCTGCCTCTCTCTAAAATGATCACATACTACCATGTTTTTCAGAAGTTTACATGAGGTTTGCCATCACAAAAGTTTTGCTGAATATAAAGCATCTGGAATGGACAAATATAGCACAGTTATGGAACAGCCCTTGTGTAACACACTGTACAATGATCAAATAAACTAGGACTTGTCTCTGAAAGTCATTGGGGAAAGGGTAGGGATGTGATGTCTAAAAGCCCATCAGAGGCTCAAGGAAGATAAGCAAGGACCAGGTGTCCATGGTCTCCACCAGTACAGGAATGAGAGACCAAGTAAAACAGGCAGGTGGCTTAAACAGTCAAAAGGATGTGTTCATTATCCAACACACAGTCGAGCTGTGGAGCTCCTTGCTGCAGGATCTTGCGGATGCTAGAAACCCACAAGGGGTCATAGAGGAATTAGGCAAGTTCCCCCAAAAAATCCATCGGGGTTATTAAAGCTAAAGACACTCTGCCTCAGAAAGACTCCACACAACATACTGCTAAAGCCTTGAAGTGCCCTATTAAAATATTATATATCTTTTTTTCTGATTTTCAGCTTTTCTCTATACATCTAGTCACTGCTAGGGTTGGGCTAATCCAGCAATTCTTAAGCATTTTCAGCCTGTTTTATTGTTTGCAGTTTAATTTTCCAGCAGTATTTTGGTACCCCTAGTGAAATAAATTTTGCCATTGCCAAGAGAGTACAAAAGGTATCTACCTGACAGGTTAAGAAAACTCCATGGAGAGTGAGAAGGAATGGTATTCCTATTGCTTTCATGAACTCATATGCCAGGGGGTACAAACTGCTGCATACGACTGGAGAGATTTTACAAACTAGACACATGCCTCAAAGTCCATCAAGAGACTTGAAACACAGAGCAGTGGACACACCTCTGAGGATCAGGAAGGTACTAATCCACCTATTTCCAGGCATTGGGCCGATAGGAAGGTGAAAGAGCCACTTAAAGAAAGATTACCATTATTTCTTCTCTCTTCCCTGGCCATCTGCAAAGGACCGCTATCAAAGCTGAGATGCTGAACTGGTTGGCCTTACTACAGCCATTTAAACCTGCCAAGTTACCCAGCCTGGAAGAAGGTGCCCTCCAAAGGGTTAAGAGATGTTACTGGAGGAGGGAGGCGGCTTGGGTGCCATATGGTCCTCATCATCTCCCTGTTACCAAGGCAGCTGCCGGCAGAGGTAGCATTACGGCAGCAGGCACCTGCACATGGAGCTACTCTGCTGCAAGTGCTCAGGGACAAACCTCAATCTATCTCCCCATCAAGAAACACAACACCAGGGATCCAGCGGGATAAATATTGTTCAATCATCAAACCATTTCCATGTCAGGGAAACCAGTGCTGACACCAGAAAATGACTGTAACTCTTCAGGCTAACGGTAGTGCCAAGAAAGCCTCCTGCTCCTCCTCTCTCTGCCACAGGCAATTGTCTTGTGATACCGGTGGGATGGGATGTACAGCCTTGGGGGGGACGGAAACTGTTTTATTACCATTGCAAAACGTTTATAGCAACTGATTCATGCCTGATAATGTTAACTGGTGTCCTTGCCCCCAAACCCCAGTAACTCTTAGTGACTACCAACAGGTCCATGATGCTCTGGCAATACAATAAGGTGCATTGTTTTGAGCAACATCTGCTGCTTTTCAACACTGTAGCTGGTTAGCTGGGGGTTGATTCATTACCCTCCTCTTGGGTTGTCCCTCTAAGCCCCAGATATTAGGGACTGGAGAATCTCGGATAATGTTTTCCTCAGTGTTGTCAATGGAAGTCTGTGAGCAAATAGATGCTCAAAGATGAGGCATCATGATATTTAGGTTGCTCCAGTACCTCTGTGCTGCTCTCTGAAGGATCATCACATGGGGTCCATTCACTGGCTTTTTTCTATGTCTTCCAAGAAAGAGGCAAATCACCCTATTTAAAATGCTTGGTTTTCTCCACAGAGAACAGTATTAATATCAGATGCAGATGTCTACAGTGGAGAGGACTAATTTTGCCATAAACCTCCTCATAAGACCCTTCTCATTGATTCACTTGACGTAAAATGTCAAGGTTTTGAAGCCAGGCTCACGGGGTGCCACCTCATCGTCTGTACATCACTTGTTCCCATCACACTTCATCCCAAGAGGAGAACAACTGCATGGCACAGCATACCAACCCTCCAACAAAATAACTGTGTGGGCTGGGTTGCAGGCGATCGCAGGTTAATGGCAGAAGAAAACCCAGACTCTGAGGAAATCTAAAGGTCTCAGCTTGTTCACAGGAAATCCACAAGTAAGAGGGGGAGACAGGGAGGCAAATTCCCTGGATAATTGCCTAGATTTCTTTATTAAGAGAACATGGTGTTGCATATCTGACTTAAGTCTCAGCATAGTGTGTTCTTTCAGAGGGCTTGGTTTTGATGGGAACTTCATTGGAACAATTTTGTTGGTGCTGGAGGGGCAAAGGAGAAAGACTCAGGTGTCTGTGTTAGAGAAAATACATCCTGGTCCGGCACAGCCAGCACATGCTCTTCCTGATGGGGATTTACAGCAGGAAACTGAAGCAGGCTCTGAAAAGGCTCCCTTCTTGCTGCTGACTTACCTGAGCTACCACTATCCACCCTGAGACCTTCAGACTTTCCAGTTTTATGGCTTGAGTCCTGTTCTTCAGCAGTCAGAGATAAAACTGTCCTCTGAACCTTCAGGCAGGGCAGAGACTTGAGCATTTGCAGCTCAAGAAAACACCATATGTCACAGGGAAATATTTCAAAAGCCTTGTTTTCATTCCAATGCAGGAGGAAAGCAAGTTTGGAAAGTCTCAAGGTTGCCTGCTGTCCTGGCCCAGTGTCATTCTGATTTTCCCTCATGCAGAGGCTGATCTCTTTCCAGGAGCCCACCATCATTCTGCAGCTGTATTTGCACAGGTCCAGGTCATATCTGTCAGCTCCACTTTGCCACCCATGAGAGGTGCAGCCAGGCAGCCATGCCAGCTACTGCCTAAAATGCTACAGAGGCAACTTTGGAGAAGGAGTCTGCCTTGATAACCCTTGAAAAATGGTGGCTTCTTAGGGGTTCCTAGAGCATGTTATTGTATAAAGAGTCTAACACAGTGTAATTGTTTAATTTAATCACGTGGGCAGAGCTGACAGAGGCAGAGCATTACCTCCGTGGTGAGAGCTGACACCGGGTCCTTCTCCCACTCCACACTACACTCAGGGTGAGAACAGAAGATCACACATTCAGAATAATAGCAACTGCTAGGAACAGCACGACCGTTGACTGCTGCACCCATCTCAGGTCGTGGTATCAAAAGGGGTGTATTAAGCTGCCTTCAGAGTCTGCAGTTCAGTCTCTGTCAATCTGATTTTTGCTGCAGGGCAGACACAGTTTGCCCAGGGGGGACACAACTGAATGACTCTCAGACGGCCAGGTTGAACTTTTGCCTGAGATAGACACCAGGCTTCCAGACCCAACAAGGACTGCGTATCCCACATTCAGCTGCGGCTGTTGACAGCCTCCCTGATAACAAGCCAATTAACATGGGAGCTGGAAGCTGCATACGGTATAGAAATTGTTTCAAAGCCACATTAGCAATGCTGTGTGGAGACCAGATTCCTGCCTCCCTTCCCACCACTGCAGGTAGCCAGATGTTGGGCTGGGGGACATCAACCTAACTCCAGCAAGCCCAGGGAGCGGTGCAGGTCACTCAGGATCTAGCCCTTGACGTAGAGACATGAACATAATGGGATCTCCCAGACCAGCCCATTTTCCCCCAGTTCCTCATGCTGGGCTTGGTGAGGGGCCTGGTGAGCTGGGCTCATCTTGGATCACAAAGATCTCCCTTTCTTTTTTGGTGTCCCCAAAGAGCAGGGACAAGTCCTCCAGCCTTCACTCCCACTTTGCACTGCTGAAAAGCAACAAGGGCCAGTGCCCAAAGCCAGAATAGCTCTGGATGTCCCAGCAAGACCAGCCTACCTGTAGCTGGACATGTCGCAAACCCAGCCCCGCTCTCACCCCTCTTCGCTGGCCAGCCTTAAACAAATAACTACTTGATAGAGCTGCCTTGTGCTCCCTGGAGAGCCTTTCCTTTGGTGGTGGTTGCAAACCGTGCATGTCCACAGCACATGCGGCGAGGCACAAGCTCACCCAACGCTGTGTTCTTCTCAGTACATATATTCCTCCCTCACTGCAGTCTCAGTGTCAGGAGCAGTCGGCAGCATGTGTGTGCGTGTGCGTGTGTGCATGTGTTTGTGTTTGCACACCAGTGCAGAGGGGTCTGGGAGAAAACTTTGACCTCTGTGAACACAAGCGCTGCGGTGGCTGAGGGACTGATTTGCTATCGCTCACCGCCACTTAAGCACACCATCAGCAAACAAGCCTAGAAAATGCCACGGGCTAACAAACCACTCCAGATCCTGCAGGGAGATCGGTTACTTTTGCAGTGCTCTACCCCACCGCTGGTTCTATTAAAATACTGTGCCGAGCACTTGAGAGCAGTGGCTTTTCGATGAGATCAGGTGCAGGCAACAGCAATTTGCGGGGGCAAGCCGGCAAGGCTCACCCTGACCTTTCAAGCCTGGGTGACTGTAGCTGCGACTCTGGAGCAGGATGAAGCCAGATTAGTGATTTTCAGAAATGTTCTACTGATAACGGCAGTTGCTCTAAGTTGCTGAATGAATGCAGACACTGGTGCCCCGCTTCCCAGATAAAAAGTGATTAAAGTCTCCTTAAGAGCTTCTAAATCTGCTCTTCAGAAATTCCATTAAGCAATCTAATTAGCTAATTCTATTAAATGATTAGGTGTTATTAATTAGTTAATTTAGGGGCGAAATTTATAAAGCTATTGAAGGAAATACAGAAAAAGGAGGGGGACTTTCGGCCAAGACCTTCCTTTCTTCACCCCCACAGTGCCTTAATTAGAAATTTTAATTAGCCATATGCTGGGGGTAGGGAATTGCTAATGGACCTCTGCTCTCCCCATCCTCTCTCCTGCTAGTCGTGTGTCTACTGGCAATTCATGGTGTCCAAAGCAACTATGGAGGCTGGAAGTCTGGCTTTTGGGTATGTTTTCTTCTGTACCTTTTTATCCAGGCTGCGCTGCACAGTGCACCAGACTATTGATTTGGGAAATAAAAAAAAAAAAAAGAAAAAAAAGAAAAAACATGGTGCTTAGGACAGAGCACCATGGGGCCACTCCGAATGGCTGTCTGGCAGCCTCCAAAACCATTTTTCAATTTGCAAGGATGTCCCTGGGAAGCTGGCAAGTGCTTCTCATGGCAGCTTTACAGGGGGATGCCCCCTAGGCAGGGAGACCCCAGGCTTTGGTTCCTACTGCTGCGCTGAGTTTCCTGCCGGAATCGCCTGCCAGTGGAGAGGCAGGGCTGGAGGGGAGCGCTGAAAGTGTGGGGTGGCCCGTGGGTGGTGTGAAACAGGGATGAGCCAGTCCCCAGGCATGTTCCCAGAGGTCCTGGGTGAGGACGCAGTCCTGGCAGCTTTCCGCAGCATCGACCAGATTGGAAACTTGGCCACCATTGCCGCTGATACCATGATTTCAGCTCCTGACAAATACTGGCAGTGGTGCAACCAAGCCTGCAAATCCACCTGACCTGGGATGATGTATGGGAGCTCCAAACACGCCAAAATGACTCCCACTGTATCACAGGTACACATGAACCCAGCATACCAGTCTGTCACCAGTTACACACAGATCTAGCAAGGGGAGGCAAGAAATCTTCCAGACAGCTGCAGCAATTTCTCCTGACAGGCACCCATGGAGAAAAGGCTCAGCGTGCTCCAGGCACCTCTCTAAATGTCTGCTCTACCTCTGCTTACAGAGTCCTTTCTCTAAACACAATGATTCATGAAGGAATGGGAGTGGGTACCACCACCACAGGGTCCCCAAAGTCTCCGGCAGGTGCTGAGCTAATAGCGTCCCAGCTACTTACGCAAAACCCCCATGTTCACAGAATCACAGAATCACAGAATCACAGAATCACAGAATGGCAGGGGTTGGAAGGGAGCTCCAGAGATCATCTCGTCCAGCCCCCTGCGTGAGCAGCACCCCCAGAGCAGGGGCACAGGACCGCGTCCAGGCGGGGTGGGAATGGCTCCAGGGAAGGAGACTCCACAGCCTCTCTGGGCAGCCTGGGCCGCTGCTCTGGCACCCGCACAGCAAAGGGGTTTTGCCTCAGATTTCAGTGGAACTTCCCGTGTTCCAACTTGTGCCCGTTGCCCCTTGTCCTGTCATCAGGCAGCACTGAGAAGAGTCCAGTCCCATCCTCCTGACACCCGCCCTTCAGATAAGCACTGAGGAGATCCCCCTCAGCCTTCTCTTCTCCAGGCTGAACAAGCCCAGGTCTCTCAGCCTTTCCTCACCAGGGAGATGCTCCATCCCCTGAGCATCCTTGTGGCTCTGCGCTGGCCTTGCTCCAGCAGCTCCCTGTCCTTCTTGAACTGGGGGGCCCAGCACTGGACGCGGTACTCCAAATGTGGCCTCCCCAGGGCAGAGTAGAGGGGCAGGATGGCCTCCCTCGCCCTGCTGCCAACACTCCTTAGCTTTGATAACACAGGTGGACAAGGCAGAGGTTGGGGAGGTACCTGAGGTACAGGGTCAGGTGGTTGTGGAGAAGGATCAGCTACTGCAAGTCAGAGCCCTTGTACTTGGACCAGGAGCTCCTTGGGGCAGAGTGATCTCATACATCACTTCTGCAACACCTACAGGAGACCCTTCTCCAGGATGAGTTGCTCTTACAAAGCAAATGCAAACGAAGTCCTGGACCATGGTGGCTCCATTAATATTAATGCTGTCAATGTTACTGCTAAAGCCACCAGTGCCTGCCTCTTCACACACTCACCGATAGAAGGTTTCTGAAACTAAGAATTGTCAGCTTTTAGTGTAAATTTTGAGGCTTTAAGCTTTCTAATTATGCCTGCACCATGCTTTCAAGTCTTCTCCAGCAACCATTAGGTTCACAACTTTTCAAAACGGAAGGTGACGATTCATGAAATCCCAGGAATTGAGGCAGAGCCCTGGGGATTATGTGACTCAGCCAGGGGCCCTGGAGATGCTACGCACCACTGCCTTCCATCCTGGTGGGAGAGGAGGTTTGTGGGTGTCTTGGAAGGGAAAGGAGCTGGCCCATACCCCCCAAGTTCCCAAAGTGACCTACTCTGCAAGGCCATCGTCTCCTTGCATGAGACTTTACAGCTTCAACCACAAATTCTTCCTGCAAAGTGGAAACTGCATCTCTCACCCGTGGTGTAATCAAAGCAATTTACCAGCTATGCTCCTGCTCCATCCCAAGGCCATCCTGAGGCACATGTCAGTTTGAACCTGAGTTTGAACTTTTTTTGAAAGGTGAAGAGCCACCCTAAGTAAATAATATTGCTTAGAGGAGGGCAGCGGGGGTCTGATGAAACCAATTTCCACAGAAGGTGGTTTGGTGCAAACCAGAACACATAGGTTTTAACAAATGCATGGTAAACAGACTGTTTACTGCCTCTCCTGGCTGGATGCTGAGGGGATTAAGGGTTGTACTGCCTCAGAGGGAGTAAGTCCACAAACACTGCTTGCTTAAAGCTCAGAGAAACTCTTGGTAGGAGAAGCAGTGTACGCATCTCCTGTTTCTCATAGCTTTCTTGAAACTACCAACCATGCCAAGGCAGGGCGTTACATGCCCAGAATGATCCAATATGGTAATTTGCACATTCTTTTATTCCCAAGAGCCTGCATGTCATGCACTTGAGTGCTCAGCAACTTTGGGATACTTCTTACCACTGGGCTGGGAACAAGAAAGCCCAAAGAGTGTCCCAGTTCCTAAGCAATAAAGTTCCTTTCCTTCCAGGCTCCCTGTTTTCCTGAGGTCCAGAAAACAATATTAGTAACAATGAGCTGATCTTAAGGTTGACCTCAGACACAACTCTATCAACATGTACTATTAGGTAAACTTCTGATGGCCAGCCCACCTGCCTCCCAGGATATATCCCCAGATGCTTGCACACTTGGGGAGTAATGTCCACCTTCAGCAACCACAGAGTACCCACCTGCCTCACCCTGCTGTCAGCGTAATGGCAACAGAGCAACAAGGGAGCAACAAGGACAAGGAACAGAAAAGCTCTTGACCTGAGCAGCAAAAAGTACATGGTGGACAGCTCTGGGGTTGAGCACGCTGTAAGCTATGGGCATAAAAAAAAAATGAGTTGGATAAGGGCAAATTTCAAGCTCAAACTGTCAAAACTGGGCACCACAACTGAACTCAGCTGCATGCAGATAGCATCAAGATAATGTGTATTGCTATTTCAACACAAACTTGTTATTTTTTGTCTTGTTTCTTTATTCCATGTCACAACCAGTCTTCACGTCCATCTAAATCGGCTGCAGGATTAATTCTTTTCTTCCTCACAGTTTGGGGGTCTGAATAAAGACAAGGAGAATCCAGATGCCTTACGCCCAGTCTGCTTCATCCTTATCAAGTCTCACACAGAAATAAGTGCAGTTCTTCCTGGGGGGTGTAATTCCAACATCATCCCCAATGGAGGATGAGAAATGCCATCGGTTGAAAATGTTTCTCATGTATCTTTATGTCCCACTAAGAGCCTGGACCATACCTGTAAGACCTCTGCCGGGAAGTGCCTCAAATTCTGCTTTCTAGAGAAATAATGCAGGAGGGCAGCAAGGATGCCCAGCACTAAGTGTGGGCTACGGAAGGCTCCCATGTGAGAAGAGACTGAATGACTTTGAATTTTCCCTCTTAACGGGAAGAATTCTCTGAGGATATGACATTAGAGGTTTTAAATCCATGAATAAGGAGGGAGATAAGAATACTGAAGAGCTGTTCATTATTTCCCATGCCAGAGGACCCAGGAACATGCAGAAAACTTGCAATTAAGCACATTTTAGACACAAAAGGAAGCATGTTTTCCCAGTGCACATAATTCATCCATGGAACTCATTGCTGCAGGATGTCGTGAAGGCCAAAAGTCTGAGTGGATATTCAAAAATTTATGGTGGATGTATCAATCAGTGGCTACTGAAAACCTTGATCTGGAAGCACCCTTCAGCTTCAGGAGTCCTCGACTTCTGGCTACAGCAGAGGATGGCTTTTGGGAGAGCCCAGGGAGGGGACACGGTGGGCTCCGTGGGCTTCACCACCCTACCATCCCCTTTCTTCCACCATTCCCCGCTAAGCTGCGCCAGGCTAATTGCAGCTCGGTGTGTACTTTTGCGAGGATCCCTGGAGCAGCAGAAGTTGGTACTAAAGTTCAGCTGTAACAGGAGCTTTGTTTAGCATGCTGGGACCAGAAGGTCAGCGGCAGCTGCTCTGCCAGGGTTTAACGCTTTGTTCACCTCTGTGTGCTCGCCCGTGCAGAATTTCCTGTTCCCCAGGCAGTGCAAGGAAGAACCTTCTTTTATTTTGTTAGCCCTATTATTCATCAATTTTAACTCTGTGATCACACCGAAAAGCCGGCCTGCCTGCAGCTCTGTTGTGCTGTAATACAGTAGCCAGCAGCAGTTTTTCACTGCTTTTTCTCAAGCAACCCCAGGTGGCACCAGGAAATTTCGCAGCTTGTATTTTTGCAAAGTGCTGTTCAAATGATGGCAGATCTTGAGAGCCATGGGGCTGCACCACTGTCAGGATATTTAAATCAGGGTAAAGAAGAAGTACTCAAATAAAGTCCCACATTGCAGGAGATCAGTGTAGCAATGCAGAGAGCTCAACTTCTAATTCCCAGTGCAGATCCCACCTAGTTTGAATTTTCCCGAGCATCTGCGGGGCTGGGGAGTGCATGTGTTAACCTGACAGAAGCCAGGGAGGGTTCAGAGGTGACTATAAATGAACAGACAATCTCTAGGAGGCCATTATGTGAAGTGGCTTGAGCACATGATGGACAGCCAGGAGTCCCCTGACTGCCAGCCCTGATTCTGCACCCTGGCACTGTCCTGGCTGCACCAGCCAACAGGGTGGGCACAAGCCCCTTTTCCAGCTCTGAGGACATAGGGTGCAGCAGCACAGTTTTCCTATTTTGCTAAGATGTTCTTGTTCTTCAGAAAGGAAAGGCAGGCAGGATGCTGCTGCCTGGTGGCGATGTCTCCAGGCTGCAATAACCCCACAATTGTGCCTGGGCATCACCTGTGAGATGTCAGTAGGGCCATGTCAGGGACTGTGGTCACCATCTAAGAGCACATACAGTCTTGTGCTGCCATGGGAGCCCATGCTCAGGACCTGCGTAGCTTACCGGTTGAGAGGTAGCTGATGCACGCACCCTCCGTGGCTGCTCTCAGCCCTAAAGGTCTACCCCCAGACTGGTAACATGCATTTCCCCCTAGCTCCTGAGCAGCCAACCCAGTGGTGCTGCAACAGACCTGCCAAAGCCTCAGCTCTGCCCCTGAGCACTGCTACCCCCAGGGCAACTACGGCTCCAACTCTGGCAGCTGGCCACGTCCTGTACCTACGCCAAGGCATATCTCAAGGAGATAAAACTACAGCTTCCCAAGCCCTCATCCACCCTGCCAGGCCCAATGCCACGTGCCTCCCCCGCTGAGCTGCTCTCCACGTCAGCTCATCTCATATCACAGCTCTTCAGCAGCCCCTGCCTGATCATTCAGCTACAGTCCCAAGAGTTACAGCTTTAAATTATACCACTGTGTAATGGTGATAACCTTTTAATCTTCAGCATCCTAGCTGAACAGCCATGACACTTTGACCAGAAACCTCAAGGAACTCCAATTACTTAGAAATTGCCCCTCCTTTTCACCAGGGTTTGCTGGTGTGAAGCTTCTCTGTGGCTTTCCTGTTCAGTGCAAAGCGGAATCAGTGTCCTCAGATGAAAGTGTCTAAAGTTGATCATGTCACACACACGGTTCCTCATATCACAACCTGGCAGCACTCACTGTCATATCCTGTGTCATCTCTGGGACCCCCATGCTCTTTTACAAAATCACAAAACCACAGAACGGTGGGGGTTGGAAGGGACCTCCAGAGATCCCCTCGTCCACCCCCCTGCGTGAGCAGCACCCCCAGAGCAGGGGCACAGGACCGCGTCCAGGCGGGGTGTGAATGGCTCCAGGGAAGGAGACTCCACAGCCTCTCTGGGCAGCCTGGGCCGCTGCTCTGGCACCCGCACAGCAAAGGAGATTTTTCTCATGTTTAAATGGAACTTCCCGTGTTACAACTTGTGCCCGTTGCCCCTTGTCCTGTCATCGGGCACCACTGAGAAGAGTCCAGTCCCATCCTCCTGACACCCACCCTTTAGACATTTATAAGCATTGATGAGATCTCCCCTCAGTCTTCTCTTCTCCAGGCTGAACAAACCCAGGTCTCTCAGCCTTTCATGGCTGAGGGATGCTGGAAGACTCTTTGTGCCCACTCAGAGATGGCTTGGAGGACTTGGACAGTGCTGACTCCTGAACAGATGCTGGCTGATTATACCCCACAGGGGCTTGTGGAGTATGGGCAATGCTCATCCAGTCATTGCGTGAAGGCTGCTTCCCCAGATGACCAGTCTTCCTGCTTACAGTCACATGAGAAAAAGGCTTTCATCTATGGATGCTTCAGCAGCTTCATTTCTGTCTAGGTTCCTATCAAGAGCATTTATCAGGCCAGACTTCACCACCACCAATATATTAGCAGGAAGACATACAGTAGAGCTTTCAAGGGGACAGATCTGGATAAACATCCCTGCCAGTCTGGAGATGCTTGAGCAACATGGTACCGCCACAGCCACATGGTCTGTGTGTGTCTGTACCATGGCAAGTCTCCATCTATGCTCAGCCAAACATAAGGAGAAAGCCTTTTATAGCTGGGTGGAAGCTGGTCCGCTTGCTGAAACCGTGGAGGGGAAGCAGGATCACACAATAAATGATGGAGACGTCTCTTCCACCAGCTCCACCACGAGCAGCTGTGGCCACAGGAATGCAAGCCCCGGCGGCTCTGACACTTTGCAACACGCCGAACCAAATTATCTGTGGAGGTAAACGGTGCCCAGCTCCAGCAGAATTACACCGGGGGCCAGTTTTGACGCATCGTCCATGGAGGGCAGTGGGAGAAGGCAGATGTTCTTATCTGATTTGAACCAGATCACACATCTCTGGCAATCTCTGTGGTAATGTGTAATCTTGGGCCAAGCCAAGAAACCCGATCTGGTGCTGGGGCCTCCAGCTGTTACTGCGCTACAGTCATAAAACCTGCTTCGTGCACCTGCTTGTATAAACCAGTTCCATGGGGGGAAACAGCCTTCCTGGCCATCCCCAGAGATCAGTTTTGCCCTGAAGAATGAATCTGGCTAGCCCTTGTAATTGTAGCTAATATGGTTAGCATTGGTTGCCTTCTCCGCTAGGTTTGTTAGCATGCTTCTTGCTTTGAAAGTATGGGTTGTGAGCCTTGCAACTGTTTTCTCCTTCACTGTTCACTGGTCAGTAAATCCACAGAGAGATGCAAGCCATGAGAAGGTGCAGACATACCTTTCTGCATGGGCACTCAAGGTGACCAAGACTGGCTCTCGTAACACTGTGGGCTGAGATGGGAATGTAGCCAGGACTGAATGCAAAGATCTTTCTCTCACCATCCTCTAGAAACAGGCAAGGAGACACAACCACCATTTGTGAAAGCAAGAGTGACCTTTTAAGAAAATTTCAGGAACAATAGTTATGTAGACCCAAGTGAAGGTCCCCTGTGTGGGCTATGATGACCGTGATCACAATGTAGCTCTTATTAATGACAGTCCTTATCAGGACAAAGCTTGATCTTCTCTGATCTCCAGGGCAAGCATCAGCAGACTCAGGACCAAACAGAGGCAGACTTCTATCCCACTCTCACCTTTTCATTCTTCCTCTTCCCCAAAATGCATGGGAATGTTTCCACGATGCAGGAACATAAAAGGGAATATGATACTGCAATTTCCTGTGGAGAGGCAGCTGTAAGTCAATTACCAGCTACCTTTAAGCCAGGAAAAAGTCTCTGAATTTAAGAGGAGAGACACCAATAAAGTCCTACTGGGACAGACTATAAATAAAAGAACGAACGTTTTTGCACAGTTTCTTTTGAAACCGCAGAAGAGCAGTGCGGGCAGGAATAGAGCTTTCTCTGTGATTCACTGGAGAACTCAAAAACTCCAGAGGAAATGTACCCTCCTCCAGTAAATGACAAAGGACCAGCTTTCCCCCTTTTCTTACTGGTTGTAGGGAAGTCAAAGCAGACGCGGTGACCCACAGCTATTCAGGGTTTGCCTTGGCTGCAGCAGCCTAGCACATGGCTGAGGGTCTGGCCACTGCACGTCCCAGCCCTTTCCAATATCTGTAGGAAGGCTGTTCCCCAGCAGAGCTTTCAGCTGGTCCATCGGCTACAGGTTCTTCTCCTGCCCCCCGCGGCGGGCTGTATTAAGTAATATAAGGGACATCTGCTGTCTGTGGTTCCTTTTCTTTCATCCCCTCCCCAGGCGGAGAGCAGCCTGGCAGGAAGTCCAGCTCCCTTGCATTGTTTTGGATCTCCCTCAGGCAAAGAGGTGGAGAGAAGGCCCCCCAGGTCACACCAGGCAGTTCCTTTTAGCAGCATATTGTAAATATTTGGGACAAAAGACTTCTGGATCCACTCAAACAGGGTTTTTGCCAGTGCAGAAAAAGACACACATGCTGGCAAGTGTTTTTGTCTACCTCTGTGTTCTGGCCTTTTCCTAACTCTTCAGGTACTTACAGGGATGAAAGGTGACCTCAGGCCAAACAAAGTCAGTCTGTGGGCTCTCCCACTGGAGCCAGCAGGCAGGATCAGGCCCAGAGCCCCACGGTATCCAAATATGTGACAAGCACTATCAATACATTTGCCCCGTTAACACCCAGTGCAACAGACTGTTTTGCTTTCCTGCCTCTGGTGCAGAGTCCAAGCCCCACGCAAATTAAGAACTCCAAAATGCCTAAAGGTTTTGCAGCAAGAGAAAGACCCCACACCTCCCTGCCCCAAAATTAAACCGTGCCTCTTGGATTCCTGCTCACGACCTCCAAATAGGCAAAAAAATTGCTCCTTTCTGAGAAGAAGACCTGGATACACGTCCTTACCAGATACATGTGAACTGTCATGGTGCTGGTTTAGATAACAAAATTGGCCTCCTATAGCCTAGATCCGGTCTTGGCACCTCAGGGTATACCATTCCTACCAACAAGATGGGTTAAGGGAGCAGAGACAGGGAGCAGACCACTGTGCATGTACCATGCCACTTTGACAACCAGCTTCAACCCTCCCAATAACCCTTCCCAATAACTTCTTCTCCTTGACTTTCCCTTGGTGAGCTCGTAGACCTACTTTGTACCTTGTCTGGCCCTTGTCTTATTTGTTTTCCTGTCCCTGTAGCATCAAAAGACATCCCCATAAGTGCTGGCAATGCAATAAGAGTGCTTCTTGTTGCAGTGCAATTGATTCACTGTCACTGATGCAGACAGCATCATTGGGGACTGAAATAACTTCAAACTAGCTTAATTGATTAAGCAAAGCAGCTGAAATGGATATTAGTACCCTGTATGGGCCAGAGGTATTAAAAGCAAAAAGCACAGGTAAGCACAAGAACAGCAGCCTCCAGCTGCGCTGAAGGGAGAGGAATGAGGGGAAAATGGGGAACATTTTTTCTTCATTTTATTCAATCTCTGTCTCAGCTTCACAGAACTAGAGAATAATTTGGGTTGTCAGGGACCTCTGGAGTTCTGTAGCCTGATGCTCTGATTAAAGCAGGTCTATCTTCAAAGTTATATCTAGTTGTTCAGGGCCTCGCTCCATTGAATTTTGGTTATCTCCAAAGATGGAGACTTCTCACCCTCTCTGGGCTTCTCTTCTAGTGCTTTGGTGCTCTCATGAGAAAGACACTTTTCCTTATGTCCAAAAGAAATTTCCCCTGCTGCAGCTTGTGCCCATTTCATCTTTTGTTGTGCACTCCTTCTCAATAACCCTCCTTTAGGTAGCTAAACACAGCAAAAAGCTGCCTCCTCCTTTTGCCTTCTCTTCTCCTGATGTCTTGAATAATCTCTTTGACCCAGAGTGAAACACTTTACTTTGACTTCTGGTAAGAAAAGCAGCAGCAATGGGTGCCGGATTTTGGTTGTAAGGGTTGGTGACATCTCCCTTTCCAGCCACTCTCCACACTTTTCTTTCCAGTTAAAACTGTTCAGCAATTTGCAGTTGAACGTGTAAATGTGCTTCTGATGACCAAAAGTCACATTTCTCATTAAACTAAATATTCACTAGAAAAATGCACCTAAGGAAAATCACTAGAAACTGGGTACCTTTGAAAAATTTCACCCATTCTCAGCATCCTCCCCCTTAGCTCTCCTGGGTGTTAAATATTAAAGTAAGGAGCTGCTGGCTTTGATACAGAAGTAGTAATTCTCTGCCTGAGGTATTTCCTTTCCTGGCTCTCCTCCCTTTCAACTCAGAGTGATTTTTTTATTTTTTTTTTAAAATTCTGTAGTATTTGCCTATTTCCAACACCTCCCCCACGTGGCATGATGTCAAATCAGTAGCAAGCAGGCCAGCAGGAACGTATATTCCCATTACCTTCAGCACTACAGGGGAAGATTTTAAGACGTAGCCAGTAAATTCAGCCTTCTGCAGGGCGATTGCTCAGCAGAAGTCCCTCTTGCAAGAATGTCACCATGTGCTTCCCACAACAAGGCAGCCAGAAGGCTCCTGCTGTTACTGGCAGATGGCTGGAGGGTCAACCACCACAGTGCCAGGGCTTTCTGGACGGCTTCACTGGGATGCAGGTAAGCAGAACCATTGCTACCTGTCTGCGGAGAAAATGCAAGACCACAGCCAAGGTCTGGGAGCCCCACAATGTGTATTTGGAAGGATTGCCTCTGTCAGACCCAGTACATTTACCTAGGCAAGGACAGACGCTTTCCAATTGTTACTAGCCCTGCTCAGCTCTTGACCTCTGTGCAATCCTATGGGAATGAGGTCCAGAGGCCAGTGAGAAATCTCCCCATTGGAATGGGGTTTTCCTTTACTAATGCCCTTCTGCTATTACTTTTATCTCATATCAAAGGCTAAGAGTACAGCAGTACCTTGTCTGTCTGAGAACTGAGGCAGAGGCACACATGAAACAAATGATCCAACAACCATTTTCTATTAACTCACTAACACGTATATGAGTTACTAAGAAAGCACTCTAAGTTTCCTTTTTTTCCAAACCAAACCAAAACCTTGCCCTGCATGGGCTATAACTCAATCAAACTGTTGTTAAATCGGCCATCAGAAGATGACCAGACCCAAAGAACTAGATGAGGGGTGTTTGCGGATACCCACAGAAGTATTTGGGACCCAGCTGTTCATTACAGGTCTAAACTTCATCTGGTTTCAAGGAGATAAGCTTATATAGTTCTGGGGTTGGCTCCAAGACTTGTGACTTGATCTCTTCCTGTCCCCATTGACCCAAAGAAAGGGTAGTTTCTGTGTAGCTCTCACCACATCAGAACAACGCTTATACCCAGTAAAGCAGAATAAATACCCTTCTGCTTGGAAAAATTCAAGTGCTACATGTGAAAATTGACTTTAGGAAGGGAACTGAACCTGTGAAGATTCTGAATGTGGTCATGGGAGGCAAGGCCCAGAAAGAAGCATGAGCTCCTAGGCTTCTGCCATAGATATCTGATGCCCTATAACACTTCCCCTTCTGCTAGGGACAATGATGATCTATTTATTTCATTAGAGACCATTGCTGTTTGGGTATTTTAAGCAGCTGCTAATTAGCAATGCCTGTTTCAGTTGCCACTATAGCACTAATCTGGTTTCACGTAGTTTTAAGTGGACTGAAACATTTCCATCTGTAGTATTTCTCTCCTGTTCCTTTTGCAAAGAAGAAAGATAAATCCTGATCAACCTGACAGATAAAACAAACACAACTAAAGTGGATCCTTTAGATCAACTAACATTTATTAGGCAGTTACTGCATATTCCCATATTCCTGAGGGTGCAAGGTAACTTCCCTGGACTATAAAAAGAAAATGTATTACTTGATTGCAGAAACCTGAAATATATTTCTTGCCATAAGGAGTATCATAGGCTTCTACAAAGAAAAGGTTTATTTCTTAAAAAAACCCCGTTGCCACATATTTTGTAGCAAAATCTGACTATGCAACCTGGCAGTGAAACATCACCTGTGTTTTCAGTCAACTTCATCAGCTGCTTCTTGAACTGAGATCTTGACCCACAAAGTGCCTTCCTTTCAGTCCAACTGAGTCATGGGCATGCAATCTCCTTAGCAAAAAATGTCCTGTATTTCCACACCCAGTTAGACATCTTCCTTTCTTCAATTACATCAATCACCTTGGGCAGGATTTAGCTTGAAAACAAGATCCTTAAATGTAGGCAGCTGAGTGCCTATGTCTACACGTGAGCTAAATGTCCAAGCTCCCATAATTGTGAACAGAGATCTGGGCCTCAGTCTGGTTTTTCAATAGGTATCCAGTGTCACTTGACATGCCTCAGGCTAGCCAACATACCTGTACACAGCTGGCAGATATGTCCAAGGACCTTTGGGAGACTCTTCTGGGACAGCAATTGGAGCCCATACAGGAGACTCAAGGCCATCTCAAAGACACAAGGCATTACAGTGGGAGGGGACTCCTGACCCTACCCAATACAGTCAGGTGAACATAGGGAGCAGTTCATGTGCTCAGCTGATACCTATCTATTCTAGAGAAAACAGAATTTCTCTCCAGACTCCGCTGGCTGTATTGACCAAATCTCCACCAGCTACGGTGGGAACTCAGATGCCTAGACCTCATTTGGACACCCAACGTCAAATGCCAAAATTTTGTCATCTTAATCTCACGCTGAGTTGCCTCTTGTGGTTACTGAATCAGGTCACATCGCCCTCAAGTGGAGAAAGGCATGATCACAATGAGCTGCGCAAGCCAGTGATCACCAAGATGTTGGGGTTTTTTGAGGACACTAAAAAACCCAGGGATCTACCTAGTCCTCCAGGACGATATGTACTATGAAAAAGCTTGGTTGCAAGAACACAAGGGTTGCAAAGTACAGACCAAAAAATCTACAGTGGAGAGGGCCATAATTCATGCTGCCAATCCACCACCATAACTCAGCCACCTCGTACACTTCCATTATGATACTATCTCACTAAACTCAACATCAAACAAAAGGTGGTAGCAAAGCCAAGAATATAATTTACCTCTCCTGGATACCCACGCTGTGCCTTAATCTCAAGAGAAAGTGTTTGCTTTGTGGTGCACTCTGACTGCTTCACTGTCCAACCGGCGCGCTGAATGAGGTTGGGGTCCTCTGCTGAAATATGCAGGATCTTGTAAAAAAAAAAAATCAAAATAGGAGATAAAACTGAACTCACGTGAACAGCCTCATTTCTGGCAGCTTCTAGCACCACGGTGCTTGACTTTGCAACCTTTAGAGTCTCACTATAGTTCTTGGTTGGATTTTCTCCAGGTCAAAAAAAATCCCAACAAACAAAGCAATAATGTAAGAAGAGTTCTTTCACATGGAAACATACTGACTATTCCCATTTAGATGTAGAGCAAAATCTGAATCTATAGATAAAAGTGGAGATCTTTACAACTTGAGGGAATGACTGATGGTAGTGACAGGTGATTAATTCCCATTTGGAAGCATTGCCAGAGGACAATACCCTGTGTGCTCTGTTTACTTGCTAGATGAAGGAAGAATCACAGACTCACAGAATCACAGAACGGTGGGGGTTGGAAGGGACCTCCAGAGATCATCTCGTCCAGCCCCTGCGTGAGCAGCACCCCCAGAGCAGGGGCACA
>VZTV01090007.1:0-19207 GCA_013400875.1 Anhinga rufa | reverse complement strand
ACTGGACACAGCACTCCAGCTGCGGCCTCCCCAGGGCAGAGCAGAGGGGCAGGATGGCCTCCCTCGCCCTGCTGCCCACACTCCTGTCCATGCAGCCCAGGACACCGCTGCCCTTCTTGGCCCCGAGGGCCCAGCGCTGGCTCAGGGGCACTGGCTGCCCACCAGCACTGCCAGGGCCTTCTCAGCAGAGCCGCTTCCCAGCAGGGCAGCCCCAGCCTGTGCTGGTGCCGGGGGCTGTTCCTCCCCAGGGGCAGCACCTTGCCCTTGCTCCTGTTGAATCCCATGAGGTTCCCCTTGGCCCAGCTCTCCAGCCTGTCCAGGTCTCGCTGGATGGCAGCACAGCCTTCTGGCGTATCAGCCGCTCCTCCCAGCTTGGTGTCATCAGAGAACTTGCTGAGGGTACCTACACTCCATCCCTTCATCCAGGTGGTTGATGAATATGTTGAACAGGACTGGAAACAAAATTTTCTGAATCCTTCACCTGGCTCTGGTAAGGAGCATTCTCCAGTAGAGGCAACTAACCACACAGGACATGCAGAAAACACAAACCTGGGGTCTCTCCATACCAGTTCACTGACCAGTAAGAGATCTTTCTTGTTCATACATTGTCCTCTTTCAGCTGCTCTATTTCTTTCCCCCATATCAGTGGAGAACATCTCCTGTGGAGGTGGTCCCATTGCTTGGGATTATCTCTGTCCCAGTCTCTTCCTCCGTCTGCTCCTTCATTAGATCTCCCAGTTTATCCTCTAAACTTGATAGCTTTAGAATTGTTTGAGAACTCTACACAAAGTAAGAGGCATAGATGAGATGTTCCACATTTATAAAAAATTATTCTGACTGCCTTGGACACATCAGGCAAACAGTTGGGGTCAAGAGAAAGTGGCTTCTGTGGCAAATCTTGTCCTCCTGCATTCATAGCAAGCACTTTCCACTCCAGCATAGCCTGTGCCTAACCTATCCCCAGATTCCCCTTCTAATCTCAGCCTGGAGCAGCATGTGTGCAGCCCATTTTACAGCACAAGGACCTAATTACATTTTCCAGCTGTGCAGCAGGCTCCCGCAAAGCAAAATAAAGCCTACTAATGTGCATATCTTAGCTACCACTCTTGGACCTCTTGGAAACAGTCCATGGCTCCCAGGCTGACAAGTGGTCTGAAGGATGCCTGCACCCTTCCCACTTCCACCAGGAGAGCTTTCCCTCTTCTCATCCCTGCTTTTTTTCATGCATCAGGCCTTCCCTTTCCACCCAAGTCCACTTAACATCTCCTCAGACTGCTAATTGCCCTCTGGAAAACACCACAAAAACAAACCCATGCTCTACTGCACCATATAGGCTTTGGCAGCAGCTGATGTTTTTTTCCCTCCCCGTTGCAAGAAGCCTGACAAATGTCTTTATGCTTTTGCTTCTGCATCCAGCGAGCCATTCCTCTGGCTCAGAGTGGGTTTGTGTGAAGGCACCATCTCCTGCCAATGTGGAGAGGAGCCCAGGCACTGAACGGGGGAACACAGCAAGGTGCAGTTGGTCTGGGAACCAAACCAGCTTCTCTGAGGGTGGTGGTTAGCAAGAGCCCCACGAAAGGTGTCATCGCAACAGCCAAAACACAGCGCAGTGGAGAAGTTCAGGAGGGATTTAAGTACAACAGAGAAGAGGAGTGACGCTCTCCAAGAATTCCTTGCTCATCAAAAACAAAAGCAATCTTAATGAGAAATGCAGGCCCCAGGCAGTCACAGGGAGTCTGTTTAAAGGAGGTTCATATTCTATCCCCTACAAAGTTTCATGGAGCATTTCACAGCGTGTAAGGGATCATCTAACTTTATCTCCTCTATACAACAGGCTGTGAGCCAGCCCTTTTTGGAGCCTGACAATGTAGATTTGGAAACAGTCCACTGAAAAGGAGGCAACAACTCCTGTGTCATGGCCAGGAGTAGGAGATACCAAGGTACCATAAGCCAGAGGTCCCTCATGGCGTCCTGACTGCAGGGTGCTGGGGTGAATGCTCCCTCCGACGATGCAGCCTCCAGAGTTTGGAGCTATGCCCCCAGCTGATCCTGGATCTTATGGTCATTCTGTCAACCAACTGCTTTGGCAACAGAGAAACCTGGAGGAAGGTAGACCTGAGCTCCAGGGCTCTCTGAATGCCTGAGCCGGCCCAAGCACACTGCGCATCACAGCACTGGCCCAGCTTTGCTCAGCAGAGTGGACTGAGCACAAGTTGCACCTGGCACGACCAGACCAGTCTACAAATGATTACCCAGAAGGGCTTTACACCCTTTAGACACCCTGTTT
Organism: Anhinga rufa; assembly: GCA_013400875.1. Classification (NCBI taxonomy): domain Eukaryota; kingdom Metazoa; phylum Chordata; class Aves; order Suliformes; family Anhingidae; genus Anhinga; species Anhinga rufa. Next base: position 16,920 of record VZTV01090007.1, on the reverse strand, counting down.
AAGTCTAACTCTTTCAGGAGGCCTCAGTATAACATTTAGCACAGTATCATCTACGAAACAGCATTTGATAACCGTTGGAGATAGCGCAGAATATAAGTGGTAGATTAACATATCTGAACTGTTATGGACAGCTTAGGGATATTTAGCCCGAGTCAGCCTGGCCAATAAGTAAAGAACCTGAGAATGTCAAAGGTGTGAAGTGTTTGGGGCTTTTCCTGGGGAAAAGGCTAAGAGAAACAGCTTGGGTGTCATGAAGCCAAGAAACAAATTTTTCCTTATTCAGATTAAGATAAAATGGTGTGATCGTAGCCATCTGCTTCAGCTAGATGAGGATACTTAAAATTATTTCTTAAGAAAATAAAAGAGGGATCTGATGCCCCAATTACATTCCTGTCCCCAAGCTAGCATTCACCTCCACCTGCAAATGCCCCAGTCTTGCATCAAATTTAGTCACAACACTTACACCAGATTTCTGCCTTAGTAGCCAATTTCCCAATCATCCTTAAAAAAACCCAACCAAACAAACCAAAAAAACCAAACAAACCAAAACAACACAACACTTCCCTTCTGATTCTAAGTATTTATGTTTCCTCGTTTTACATTTGGGTTTATTTCTATTCTGCATTCACATTTGCATACGGTTCCTATCAGTTCTACACATAACTTTCCCATGCTATATCTGCCTTGCTTTATCCTTTGTTTGCTCATTGCAGTGACTGACTATATTGTTAAGCAAAATTTGCTTTAATCTGTCACTGTGAAAACCTAATCATTTTAGGGCAGGCACCCTGAATTCTTGTGAACAGTGATCTAACGTCTTGGAATAAACAGACCACAGTGATAGGTAAATAGGGGATATTTCTGAGCATCCTGAGGATGCTGAGACCATACAGACTCAGAACACATTTGAGCTGTGTCTGAGTTAGGGTCAGCACCACAAGAAAATTAATGGTTTATGAACTCAGCAGGTTAAGCTTGCTTTCTGCCCTAAAAAGAGACAGTGTCTGCATGGCTTCCCCGCTGCTGCCTGCCCTCCTTCAGGTGCTAACATCTTCTTGGCCTCCAGTGACTGAGGGTTGACCGTGTGAGGGCTCAGGCTCAAATCCCACATCAGATCACAGTGGCCATCCCTTCATTACACAAGCCCTCTCCTTCTGCCAGTGACAACAGGAAAATCAGCTGAAGCCTTTCCTCCCCAGTTTCCAGTAATCTCCTGAATGAGCCATCAGGGCCACCCGTGCAGGACTCCCTGGGTTTCCACAAAAGGCACTGAGATGTGCTTCCACTCCCTGTAGGTGTGAGCTCAAAAGCAAAACCAGCCTTGCTGACTCACAGGCCCCAGTATGGCTCTTCACCAGCTTGCTCCAGATGAGTCACCCCACGGGTGAGTAATATGTTGCATCTGCAGTGCATATTTATGGCAGTTTTGCATTGACCATGTCAGCAGAGAAATTGTTTGTGTAAAGTAACCATGGAGAGAAAGGAAATGTTGAAGAAGTCCGATGAGGAAAAACCAAGAAGGGAAAACATATTCCACCCCCGCAGCCCCAGAGTACCCTACATATGTGGAATCCGTGCTTAAAAAGGGAATATTTGCCTGTGGAGTTTTTTTTTCCCTCTCCTTTCCATGATGTCTTTCAGTTGGGAGAAGCTGAAACACTCTAAGAAGAATCAGCCTTGTGGTGGTGTCATCAGAGTCTGGAACCCCTGCAAATCTCGCAAGGAAGCATGTCGGCACAGTGGATTCAGCTCTGATGAGCTTTTCCCATGACAGTAGCTCTAAGCAGATTCACTGGAGGTGCCAGGCAGGCTCCCCTCACCAGTTCTTTCACCTCACCCTATTCACTTCTGTGATCACATCTCACTGGTTTGGCTCAAAAATCATGATTAAGTGGCTGCTGAGGGTAGAACCTAAGACCTCACTGCCTTGCTTTCTATTAAGTTTTGGGGGAACAAGAGTTGAGAAAGCAGGAAAAAGGATGGCTACGTCACTTGGGTCGTACCAGCTCCTGCTTGCAGAGAGCTCACGTCTGTCCTCTTCTCCCCTCCGTCAGTATGGTTTGTACCATCCAGACCGCCTTTGCAAGTGAAAAGGCCAAAAATATCCCACCATCTTATTCTTTAATGAAAGGTGAGATATCTTTTTCTAGGAAGAGTTCACATCACAGGGCTTTCAATAAGTGGTAAAGGATTATGACGTTATTATTATGTGTTTTCATAAACGGTTATCAGTCAATAGATACAGCCACCTATAAACGGTCCCACTGATATGGTTTTAGCTGTCTGTTAAAGATAGTACTTGCATCTACAACATCACTTTACTCTGTATCAACCCAATGAATCAGTTATAAGCACGGTCAGTTTTTCTTTCTTATTGTTGGTCTCCAGACCAGAAGCACCTTTAAGCAATGGGTTTTACAAGGCTGCACACTTGGCTCAGCTCTGAACATTATTAATTTGCCCACCTGCCTCGTAGAAACCACATCTCCCCCTGCAAGTAAGGGGAAGGGGCTGCACTGCTTTGCTGATTGCAGCACAAACTGTCCCTGACTGCAAAATGTAGCAGAAAATATTCCCGCTTCTGCACAGGTTGTACCATGAATGTTCACAAGAAATAGAAATAAAGTCTCTTCTTTCCCTGGGATGCAGAGTGCAACTTCTCATTTCATTCACAGCAAAACTCAGCTGAAAATGCTCTATTGGCAAAGATAGTTTGGGCTTTTTTTTAATCGCTTAAAGTCAAGAAAGCAGCAAAAGCAAGTGAATATGTTTATAGGCTGATTTGAACTGCAGAAAAAGCTGTACTTTGTACCACTGAGAACCAATGTGCATACAATGGGTAAGCACACAATAAGAACAAGCAAGTTTCATTTTCTTTCCAAACAAACTAGACAAGGGAAAGATTATCCCCTCCTTGGAGCTGGCTTTGCCAAGTTTACTGCTGACTAAAACTGCACTACCTTCCCTTTGCAGTGTGTTTACCTTAGATTACACATAAAAATGAGGTATGCTGAGGTAAAAATAGCTACACATTATATCAGCCTGAAGATAAGGCTCCTTTCCATGGCATTTTTTTTTAATGTACTGGCACTTTTCAAACTCCCTCACACTGGGACCAGTTTCCAACCAGTCTATACAGCAGCAGCTCAGTCCCTCCAGGCCAGGAGCAAGATGTGCTGGTTGTTACAAGCTGCAGAGGTAAAAGATGCACCTGCGGCACAGCGACTGAGTGCTGAAAGCAATTAAAGACATTCAGCAGCTCTCTGGCTAGCATGACCTCTTGCAATCAGAAACCGCGGCCCTTCTCATTTCCTATGTGGGAGGAACAGTGTGCTGCTGGATAACCCTGTTTCTTTTAACCCACAACCAACTTTTTGATGTGTTTCACAACCTCCCTGGGCAGTCAAAACCCATCAGTTAGTAAAAACTGCCCTACACCGCTCTCTGCAGCCTAGATCCTGGCATGGGAAGTATTTTTTAAAATTTACTTTCACAGAAGAAGTACCCTGATGTGACTGTCTATAAGGTAGCTCAAGGTACAGAAAGTCTGGTAGAGGTTCCTTCTCAGAACCAGAAATCCAGGAGCAAACTCTGTCTGATAAGCATTAAGAAATGCAGGGATTAACCTGATTTTTTGGCAGAACTCAATTTAGAGCTTGTCTGCATGAGGATGTTATTTCAGACAAATGGAGGGTATGAATTAAAGGCATCGTGGTCATCACTCATTTTTCTTTTCAAAATCCCTGCTTCTTTCTAGGAGGGACTGGGACAGAACAGCCATGCTAGGCAGGTCTCTGGGGGCAGCGAAGCCTCCGGGACCCATGTGTGAAGCACAGGCAACGACTCACCCTGAACCCTAGAAACATTGCTGGCAGCAGCAAAGCATGACATGGTTGAGGGCCAAAGGTTGAATGGGAGAGCCAAAACTTGTGTTAGTGCTGAGCTGTGTTTGCCCAGGGTGACTGTCCTGGGTCCAGGAGAAGCTGAGATGTTTTGCCAGCCTGATATCTGAACATGGAGATGAACTGACTAAACCATGTGGTGTTACTTTTACATTGGAAAATGTAAGTATTTTTTTCATTTCTTGGTCTTGATATAAGTCTGAAACTCTCTGGAGCAGAGAGATGCATCTGAAATGCCACACAGAGACACAAGTTTTGGGTCCTTCACATGTAACATCCCAGCTCCTCGTCGCATACCCTGTCCATGGTGAGCCCCGGCTGCCCCACTCTCACAGGTGCCTATCAGATGTAGTTGTGCAGTGCTTTTACAGCACCAAGTCCTGGTATTTTTGGACAAAAGGTGAATACCTTAATGAAAACAAGTTATCCCCAGGTCCCCTTAAAGGTGTCTGAGGTCCTGGTGCAATTCTTCTCACTCAAAGTAGACATGCAAAATAGATGAGAGGAACCCTTCCTGCAAGAAGAGGTTGCTTCATGCCACCCTGCTGCTCAGTCTGAGAGAGCGTGGATCCTCCACACCATTAGATGACTAAGGTCAGTGTGACAGATGCACCCGACCCCTTAACCAAACTAGCTTGGCACAAACTAGCTTGTACCAAACTAGTTTGTTACAGGCTCCAAAGGAGGTAAATGCCTGACTCATAGCTGGGCCACAGACTCCTCTAGTTTCAATCTGTTCTCTAAAAACTGACAGAGGAGTAGAGTGACATAGCAAGCATCAGTTCATATAAGCTTGGAACACCGATCATGCCATTAACACTTGAACAGTGGGTGGCTTTTCCAAAACTCGTTTATCAAAGAACAAAATAAGTTTCCTATCTCATGTAATTTTACTACAAGCCAACCACTGTATTCCATAAATACGACAGCCTAAGTGAGCCTTCTTTGAGCTCTCCCTACTAGGCAGTGTGGCTGCATGGCAGTGATCTCTCCTTGAGCTGGGACATCTCTCAAGGTTGCTCTGTGAGGCAGAGAGACCTTTTACCAACAGCAGATCTATGGTAAGTGACTGACAGCATGCTGAATTAATACTAATGAAACATTACTAATCTATGTAGATATTAAATATGAATTACTATAAACTTCATATAGATCATTCCATTAGATATAAGCCATTGTCCAAGTCTGAGACTGAGATTGGACCTAGTCCTACATAAACTCCATCAGGAGTTTAGAAAGCAAGGGGGTACTCTCTGAAACTCGTGACTCCATGGGAGGGTCTTCCTTACCCTTTGTGTCTCTGGTCTCTGTGTGAATCATTCTAACTCAATTTTCCTTTGTTTGTTTCATCCATACAGGAATTAATAAAGTGAGCCTTGCCATCAAACTTATTGAACCTTGGTAAACCACTGTTAAACTTTGTTAAATTTCACTAAATTTATTGAACCCTGTCAAATTATTATTCTACCTCAATAAAACATATTACTGCTTCTCTCTTTTGAGTGAGGTGCATTCCACTCATTTGCGACAGTCAGAGAAAATTAATGTCAGCTAGAGGGACGTGGAGGGTCAGCAGACACCTGAAAAACAGCTATTAAGGCAGATCTTTAGGCCCTGTATCTGTGATAGAGATGTGTGTGTCATGTGTTTCAAGTCCAGCTCCAGTTATCAGCTTCTGAAAATCAGATATATTTGGATTCAGGACCGGATGAAAAATGGATTTAGGTCAGGACCTGAATTCCTTAATGTGAGTAGCGTATCTCACTCTGGACTTCATTTCCCATTTCTTTAAAGGTGCATGTTTCCTGCAGCTGGCGAGTGAGAAACACATATAAAATAAAGTGAAAATTTTCCTCAAAGACTAATGCTGTTGAGATCTGGCAGGAAAATAGAAGGCAGGTTTTATTTTGTCAACTGTACACAAACACAGGCATTTTATAAGCAAGGAATCGATTCAATTGTTTCCAGAGGTATGACAGTGAGCAAGAGAGCTGAGATTTAGCTATTAAAGGCAATCTCACAAAAGGGATGGAATTAGTCTCCAGTTGAGCCAGATATTTCTCTCTCAAAAAAAAAAAAAGAATAAAAGTTATGCTCAGTCAGCCAAATTATCCAAGCAGATGCCAGCATCCCTGGTTTCTGGGTTTTATGTGATTTTGGGAGAGGGATGCAGTTTGGAGCATCCTGAAGGGAGTCAGGACTGCGGAGTGTCCCAGTTTGAGGATTTTTAAATAAGGTAAAGATGGTGAGTCTTAGAGCAGCTCCATGCCCAAAAGTATGGGTTTGATTTGTAGCTTGCTGTTAAGCCCCACTTGGATCCAATTCATGCCTGCGCAGCACCCTGGTCAGTCCCAAAGCTACTGCAGAACCAAGCTCCCTGCCCATGCTGGGAGCAGCTCTGCATTGCCTCCCACTTTGCAGTAGGTGGGTCTCACCTCTTGGTCCCCCACTTTGCACTCACGTACTGGTTTAGAAAAAGCAGGCCAAGATACACTTCATAGAATCATAGAATGGTTAGGGTTGGAAGGGACCTTTAGAGGCCATCTAGTCCAATCCCCCTGCAGTGAGCAGGGACAGCTTCAACTAGACCAGGTTGCTCAGAGCCCCGTCCAACCTGACCTGGAATGTTTCCAGGGATGGGGCATCAACCACCTCTCTGGGCAACCTGGGCCAGTGTCTCACCACCTTCACTGTAAAAAATTTCTCCCTTATATCTAGTCTAAATCTACCTTCTTTTAGTTTAAAACCATTACCCCTTGTCCTATCACTACAGACCCTACTAAATATCTGTCCCTAACAATACAAAGTCACTTAATTAGCTCTGGGAAAGGTGCTGCACCACACAGCTATCTAGTCCTTTCCCCATTACCTCGCAACTCCAGGAGTAAGGACACAGATTGGCATCTGCTACAAGACCTTGACCCCAGATTCCCTCAGGATCTCCAGCTGGTCCCCTGCAGAGCAGCCAAGAGCTGATTTTTCACAGCCAGGCACAGGAAAATGTGTAAGTGACTTGCAACACCTCCTTCTCCTTTCCAAAACTGTCATGTGGAGAGTGGTTACTGAGGTGAACCAAAGGCTTAGCAGGTTCAGCAGGTCTATGTGTCCCCTTGGTAGGACCAGATGATGCTGGCCAGCTGATGTAAGGGCTATCTTTAGCATCCCAGAGAAGGCATTGTGTTCCCAATCACAGTGAGGAATGGAGATTTTCTGCAGCTCGAATCCCAGCTCAGTGTTGGGGTCCCTTGCCCAGAGCCCCTGCCTTGCAGTGACTCCCAAGTCTCTAGTACAGCAGAGCCCAGCAGTGCCATTTGGTGGGGGCATTTTCACCTGTAAAAGCCACCTCCAACCACCATTCATGCATAAGGAAGACTCTGGCATACAAATCTCCCCCGGTAGCATGACTACATCCCCTGGCGTGCTTACCCTGCTCTGTGACTCATAGCCTGAACTCAGCAGAGGGCAGGGGGCCAAGGAGGCGTCGCATTTAACTCACAGCCCCCTGCAAACCTATTTGAGGAAGGATTTCTACTTAAGGACGGTGTGGAATAGCTCCAGAGGCCAACCCCGTGACAAAAGGAGGCTAGGACCTGGGGGAAGCTTGGCTGCTTACCCTCCCCTGCTGCGTTGCATCCAGCTCTGTACCACGTACCACGGCAGCTCAGGGTTTCTCTCTCACATGCCCTGCAATGAGCTGACTCTTCCTCAGGCAGAGGAACACGGGCTGACATCAAGCGGCCACCCTGGCTCCCTCCCCAAGCCCTGATCCTATTAGCGGTGAGACGGTGGCAGCCAGCCCTGCCAGCCGCAGGGATGCCACGGGGACCCACCGCGGCCACCATGTGAGCCTGGGAGGGATGGCTCAGCCAGGCGTGTCCCCTTCGCCCTCTCCTAGGGACACAGCAGGGGAATGTGCCAGCATCCATCATTGACAACAAGCCGGGCTGGCTCAGGCAACAGCGTGGCAGAGCAGCATCTCCTCCCCTGGCAGTGCCAGGGCTGGGGGCGACTGGCCGTTCGGGTTTGCTCTTGGGCTGGCACAGCTCAGCCGCCTGCCCTCCATTGCCAGTGGTGCCGTTCAGCAATTTGATGTGAGCAGTTCTGTCTCCTTGTAAGTGAGCAATCCTCTGGTGTGAGTGCAAGAAGTTGTAGCCATGGTAGCACCTATTCCCTTACTCAGAGGGGTCCCTGTGGCCTTTATACAAAGCAGAGCTGGGCAGTGCAAATGGATGGATTTTTTGAGAATACTTCATTTTTTGGAGAATACTTCATTTTTTGGTGAATATTTTATTTTTTGCATGGCTGGCATTTCTGCACAGATACAGATACATGGATACACAGATACACTTCCAGCAAAAAGGGCTCTTCTTTTGTAGCAGCCTGTGCCCCTGGAGGAAAAGTTTTCCTAGGAGGAAAACTTCCACTTCTGGGAAAACTGCATAGAGCCTTTCATCCCAGAATTTCTGCTCTGGGAACATTTCTGTGTGCCCTGGGCTCGATGTTTGCCTGCTGTAGGTCACATCCCAGTGCAACCATCCAGATCCATAGAGGTGCCTGGGTCAGTGTGTGGAAGGTCTAGGCCTGTTCAAATTAAAATGTAAAGGAAGAGGGAGAGAGGGAGACCAAGAAAAAGGCAGTTTTATAAAAGGTTGTTAGAAATCTGGATTCCCATCAAAATCAGGATGGAAAATATGATCAAATTTCAGGGAGAGGGTTTTGACCAAGAAGGATCCTGACCTTCCTGGGCAACCAAAGAGACCTATCACAAACTTGAAACCTGGCATGAGACACACACGTGGAGTGACAAATGCAGAAGCTTATAAGCCATGTCGTATAAATACGGAGCTCTCATAACATCTCAGCATAGCTCCTGATGAGATGTGAACAGACTCACAAGTTGTGGGAGAAAGCATATGGCCTTGCCACTTGCAATATCAGGACTGCAATGAGCCAAGAAGGTTGCTTCTAGCCTGGTGGCTCTTCACCATAACAAATGGTGCCACGGAGCCCTTCAGCTGGATGCCATCTGCCCACCCCACTTGCAAAGCTGCTCAGCAGAGATGCTGAGAAACCATAATTCTGGCACTGATCCCTGGAGACGTATTCATCGACAAGGGGGTAGCATTTATTTATCCCGCTCTGGGCATCTACACTGCTCTCTAATGAGATAAGCAGAGAGCCACACGCAGGGCTTCTGCCTCTCCCTCTGCTTGGCACACTGCACATCCTACCGGCGACGGCTGACCCAGGGAAGCCAGCTGATCTTGGGCCAGGCACAAAGAAATCACTATATTAGAGCAGTCCCAGGGTCAAGCACTCCACTTACAGCTGTGACCGCAAGCAGGTGCTTCAGAGGAAAGTGAGAGGCTCTATCACAGCTTTTCCTTTCACGCTCATCCTCACATCTGCTCACTGTATTTACCACTGTCTCTCAAAATGCACATGATTACTTCGTTTTCGGTTCATGTGGTTGAATATGGTCATGGCCCCTAACTGGGCCTGCTGGGTCAGCTACAGCATTAATGCCGGTAATGCTCAATTAGGGAATAACTTGACCCCAGCAATCCAGCTCCTGTCTACAAGAGACAGGGTCATGAAGAATCACCGCCCCTCCATTTCCTCCTGCTCTCAGGTTCCTTCAGATGTTCAGCTGCAGAAAGTACAATTTTCCAAGCTGTAACTAGCCCAGGGCACTTACCACCAACAGCCCTGGCCTAGAGAGGTTTTTTCAGAACCACCTGGTCTCCCTGGGAAGCTTGCAAACCTCCTTCTATCGCATCGCATCTGACAGCAACTCATAAATCAGCCCGCAGTTGCTGGCAACCCCTTTGAGGGTCCTGGTCTGCAGTTTGCGTTTGTGATGAAGTATGTGCGCAGGTGAGGAGGGCCCCGGGGGAAGGCAGCCAGCTACGGATGCAGCTGCCGGCTCCAGGAGCATCCACGGGTCCCACGCTCACACGTGGGGCTGAGGGCAGCCTGGCAGTCACGGTGCAGTGGTTTCACGAGGGCTGGATTTAGCCATGACCTGTGCAAATTGCTGCTCAGCCAACCCCTTCCCACGTCTGCTGCAGCTGCAGCCACACCAGAGAGCGCTGCAATTGCCTCCCCTTCCTCCCAGCACGGCTTCACCTGATCATGTCAACTATTTTTCCTGGCCTGCTTCTTCCTCACAAACCCACCTCTCCGTTTCAGCAGAGATTCAGTCTGCAACATTTGGAGGTGATTATGTTTGAAATTGGGATCAGCTCTGCAAAGTAGAGCTGAGTTCACTGCCACCCTTCCTTTCCCAAGTCTATGTTCAGGAATACAGCTTGATCAGAATCTCTGGATATTCATACTATGGAAAGAGCCATAGACTAAACTGTCCTGGACCAGATTATATTTTTTTTTCCTTGAATAAATGGAAAAGTTTATTTGCAGTGCCAAAATAAAATAAAATAAAATAAAATACAGCAGTTAAAAATAAAACTCTGAATCTCACCAATAACAGAGCTCAGCAAGTATTTCCATCTAATAGTAATGCATTACATACAGACTCAGGGCTGTACTCTCCCTTTGAAGATCATGGGAATTTTGCCATTTATTTCTGTAAAAAAATTAAATGCTGAATACTCAATAAGTGTCTGGTTGGCTGCTGACTGAAACACTTTGCAAAGTGAAATCATCCCAGGATTTCTGTCCAAGAACCACTGCCTTCACTGAGTGAGCACCAGTAATGTGGCTTTGGAAAAGTCCAATGTGTTAGGAATGGATGGTTTGAATGCAAGCTGGCAGCTTCACTGTGCCCACCCATCTGCTGCTGGTGACGTGACATGGCACCCGTGTGATGTCAAAAGGGCTGTTGGGTGACTTTATTCCCTGTGTCCCTGTTACAAAGGAAGTACCTTTGGAGCATTGCCTTGTCACTGCATGTGGGGAAAGTGGAGACAAGGAGGAGACATGGCAACCCACAGAGCCCATGGGAGGCACCAGAATAATGTCTGGGTCTACTGACTTTCCACGTTGAAGTTGCCTTGCTCTGGATCAAACCGACTATCCTACCATTTTGCTCATCCAGGTGAAGACAACTTTGAGACATTAATGCTCAGAGTATGCAACCAGGATTCAAGAAATCAGTGAGAAACAGAGACTTTCTACAACCTTGGGCCACAAGATCCTCGATCCCTACTCAGTCAATGGAAAAAATCACTTGTTAAATAGTGAATTAGAGGATCTCCCCTGGCTGACAGAGGGGTGCTTGCACTAGCAGGCAGTCTGAATTGCTCTTTTGAACTGCAGTGCCATTGAAAATATTTCAAATACAGCCTTTAATCTGATCTTCTGTCATCTCTTAACTGACTGACAATTTCAACACGTAGAAGTTCTGCTAAAACCTGGACACGCATTGCTTCCCCTCCACCCATCTACAGCTAATGATTAATGTGCTGGCGGAGCAAATGGTAGAAGCTAATCTTTAATGAACAAAGAGTCTGTTGCAAAACACACCTCCAGCTGTACAGACTGCCAGCAGTTTTGTTTGAGAATTGCACCAACTTCACAGTCCTTACTCTCTGCAAACACTGAGTCCTTGTGCCAGGGACCAAGAGGTCTGGTTGAAACTTTCTTCTGTGTTCAGAAATGATCAATTCTTGGTAATGAAAGTTTGAGCCCAGATTGTGCCACTTAGTCATATATGTTGGTATATAGCAGCAAAGTAACAGTAAACAACAGATTTCCATCCCTTCTTTCCTCATCTAGGAATTTAAGCTGAAGCTGAAAATCTTTCAACTTTTTGTTGTCCTTCTCCAAAAGGAGAAGGGAAACCCATATTTTTAAACAGCTCATTTGCAGAGCAATGTTAAACAAGATGAAACAGAGTCCCTGCCAAAGCACTGGAACAAAGATTTCACATACACTGAGCAAAAAGCTCCCCATTCCTTGCCTAGCCCCCTTTTGTTATGGGATCAGTAAGACACCTAGTCCAATACTAGCCATGAGTGACCTCACTAACACTGGTGTCTCATAGTGTCCTTCAGATCAGCAAATACATTTGCACCCAAAGGGATTAGCTCCAATGCACAACCTTTCTATAAACACCCTTATCTTATGCAAGTAAGCTCTGGGGATTACCCTTGGTAACCCCACCCTGCTTTGTATCCCATTTCTGCTTTCCTATAGGCTTTAAATTACTATCCCCTTCAAAAATTTTCCTGTGGATGAAGTGCTATTGAAGCTACAACAGTGTCTGCCTGGATAACTCTCTTTTCCCCATAGGCACTTCACAACCCTCACACCAATAGACTAGTGTGATGTTCTTCATATCAGGTTAGCTGTCCTAGGCGACCTGGAGTTTATATTACCCAGCTGAAAACAGACTAGGAGTGAAAAGGTAGGAGGAAATTCAATCTGAGCAGAGAAAAGTTTAAAGGAATGAAAAAAAATCAGTGAAAAAAAAGAGAAATAGGGAAAGAAACAGGCCAGTCCTAGAAAGCAGCATAATTCAACTGCTTATGTGACAAAAGTGGTGTCAGAAAAAATGCAGAAGGGGTTTTGTAGTGATCAGAAGTTAAAAATAATAAGAACAATGACAAACTGGTGGCTTGCAGAAAAAGCGAGTGAGGAGATGATTGAGACCGCATCGATTAAAAAGATGGGAGTGGCAGGTGCTTCTGGGAGGGGAGCTATCTAGGGTGAGCAGGCAACAGTTCAGAAAAGAAAATCCCATTGCAGGAGACACGAAGAACAAGGTTTTCTCTTGACCCTTGTTCCCAGTAAGGAGGTAGTGGGGTATTGTGGCATTTCTACACGGGCAGCCGAGATTGCTGGGATTTCACATTACTTACATCTTTGGACTTTCTGGTGGAGAAGGCAAGTGAGGATGAGCTCCCTTGGTAGTTCTTCATCCTCTGCCAGGTTGCTGGCAGGTCCTGCAATGCCAGCAGACCTTTCTCCAGCTTGTCTTTTCTGGTGCCTGCTGCATGATGGGTCAAACTACTGGCCCAAATGCTCATGTCCCAGACCTGCCTGGACATATGATCTGACATGAGGGCAGGTACAATTCCATCACCTGGCAAAGCTACAGTAACACTAACTGATCCCAGTCCCCACCATCTCCCCAAGGAAAACACTAGGATGCCACAAATGCCAGTAGGTCTTTCTCATTTAGTGGTCAAGGGCTGAAAACAAACCAGGACAATGCTTCTTCCAATCTGAAAGGACCCCTGGGAGGAGTGGTTTTTCTCTATTAGCAGGACTCATATAGGTAGATCACAGCACCACATGTCTGTGACCAACAGACCTCAGGTAGATGGGGACCATCATACTGGGCTGAGAGGCTGCCAGTGGCCCATGGGATGTTGCATGGAAAAGGGGCAAATGCATGAAATCTGGGCAGGAACTGGAGACAGTTGTGATTTGTACCCTAAGTCCTTAAGGTCTGACAGATCTGGGGCATTAGTAGCTGTCACAACATCCTCACCAACACTTCTATTTACTTGCATGTCATTTTGGAAACAATAAAGGGGGGTGGGGGAACCCTCAATGAAATAATCAATGCAAACAACAATGGGGCCATCTTTATGGGCTGTAAGATCCATGGAAGCCACAAGCAATTAATTTGCAACAAAAATCACCTTTAAACAACCTTTTTTTAGTCATTCTAGAAAAGCATAACACAGCAGGATCTCCACTTTTCATGAAGTTTTGTATTCCAATCCGAGGGAACCCATTTTGTACTTTATAGCCCTTATGTTCAATTTTTAATTATTAGCTTTTTCCCCTTGTAAATTTAAATCCGCTCCCATTACATTTAGGGAACAATAGTGAAACCCTCCTGTAGCTAATTTAATGCCTTTAAATTCCCATGGAAGGTAGCCAAATATCTTGTATCCTAATGGATAGTAAAATGCCTACCTCACTTTAGGGGAGGCAAGTTCAAATCCCACTACGGCAATATTTATTAAAAGAGGCTGTTGGTTAACTTATTTTTTTTTCTGTTTTCCATCAAGATGACTGAAGAGAAATCTTTGCTCATTATACTAAAATGACAGTGTCCGAAGTATTTTGCATCCCATAGAGATACACACACCTTCAGACAAAATGGAAGAGAGTGACCATTGCCATCATCAAATTAAGCAAGAGGAAGAAAAACGTTAGACTGACCATGCTCAAGCACCACACTGAGCAGAGGGATGTTTCTGAAGGCCAGTTGAAAATCTTCGCTCTAACTCAGGGCCTTAATTCTTTATTCTTCATTCCACTGGAAGACGATGGCAAATCTACTGACTACACTGGAAGAGCACAGATCTCCAAGTCTGTCTCACCTTCCTCCCAAAAGGTGTTACAAAACCAACAGCTACTACTAGCAAACTCATCACGCAGTGTATCCATGGCCAGTCTAGACCCAGTTCCCTTCCTCCACAACTACCAGACTGATCTCAAAAGCAAAGATCGCGTGGGAGGTGCAACCTTCATGACACTTTTCATGTTTCGTAGCACTGACCTCAGTTACACAAGTACTTCTCATACAAAGTACATCTTCTGAAAAGATGCTGTTAGCACACTGATGACTAACTAGTTCTGGTTTTCATTGTTGCTGTTTTCTTCTTAATGCAAGCAAATTAAACCAACTTTCACAGAATCACAGAATCACAGAACGGCAGGGGTTGGAAGGGCCCTCTGGAGCTCCCCTCGTCCAGCCCCCTGCGTGAGCATCACCCCCAGAGCAGGGGCACAGGACCGCGTCCAGGTGGGGTGTGAATGGCTCCAGGGAAGGAGACTCCACAGCCTCTCTGGGCAGCCTGGGCCGCTGCTCTGGCACCCGCACAGGAAAGGAGTTTTTCCTCATATTTAAATGGAACTTCCCGTATTCCAACTTGTGCCCGTTGCCCCTTGTCCTGTCATCGGGCGCCATTGAAAAGAGTCCAGTCCCATCCTCTTGCAACCCACCCTCCCCCTCAGTCTTCTCTTCTCCAGGCTGAACAAACCCAGGTCTTTCAGCCTTTCCTCATAAGGGAGATGCTCCAGTCATGCTCAGTATATAAAGCTGGGGAGAAGAAGAAGGAAGGGGGGACATTGGGAGTGATGGCGTTCGTCTTCCCAAGTAACCGTTACGCGTGATGGAGCCCTGCTTACCTGGAGATGGCTGAGCACCCGCCTGCCCATGGGGAGCAGTGAATGAATTCCTTGTTTTGCTTTGCTTGCGTGCGTGGCTCTTTCTTTCCCTATTAAACTGTCTTTATCTCAGCCCATGAGTTACCTCACTTTTCCTCTTCCGATTCTCTCCCCCATCCCACCAGCGGGGAGCGAGCGAGCGGCTGCGTGGTGCTTGGTTGCTGACTGGGGCTAAACCACGACAGTAGTTGATATATTAAGCCAGAAATGTGTTACTAATGCAGTATCATAATGATGCTGTGCAGTTCCTGGAAGAGCAGCTTTTAGCAACTGAAGATGTTTGAGTTTAGGTGTTAATGTGAGTGAGGTATTAAACTCAGAAGAGTTCTAAAGCTCAATTCAGTGAATTATGGATCTCCAAGGCAGAACAAGCAGGATTTGCTGCATTTGGGACAAGGAAGGCTCCTTGGGGGGATATCAGCATAAGAAAAAAGTGAAACACAGATTAAGCAGTGTGCTGCACTTGTGGTGAACATCCTTCCACAACAGAAGATACCTTCTTAACTCAAACTTTTACTGTCTTCGTTGAAAAGGCCTCAGCACTTAATACACATTGCCCTGTACATTTAATAAACGTGAATAAGTTAAATTACAGCTATGTCTGGAGTGGAATATACTAACTGCTTAATAGGTCACAACTCGGTTCATAAAAATAAAAATAATTGCATTTTCATTTGATGTTCATGTGCATCATCAGGCTGTGTCTGGGTTCGTGTGGGTGGTTGAGGCATGCTGAGTGCACATGCATTTCTCAAGAATCAGAGACTTTCTGATAATAAGTTATTCAACAGGTTGTTTTTTTTCTTTTCTGTTTCCCTCTCAGTTTCTGGTTACACTCTAAGAATTTTGCACACCCAGTTTCTGGAAAGAGCCCTCTGCCAAATGATTTTGATGAGTAATTCCTAGGCAAAGCTCCCCAACACCACTTCACTGTTTGGTCAGTTACCAGGACTCTTCAGTATGAATATTGCCTTTATTAAGATCTTGTCATTTGTTAGCATTTGGGTGGTCGTGTGAAAATCTATTCGGACAACTTCCTCTGCAAGTTACATTTCAATTTGGGAGGAAAAAAATATATATATGCATGTGTCTATTTATATGTACATAGAAACACAAACTGAAACCTGGACCCCCGAATCTATTGCACAGAAGCATGGACTTATCAGTTGTGCATTTGCTGCAGGTAGACCCAGGGGAGATGCACACACAGGCATGTGACCATATCTGTGTGCAAGATCCCTCATTATGCCGGCCAACAATGTTGGAAGGAACAAACAAGCTGCTTCACCAAATCCTCTGAGAGCCTGAGGAAGGGTTTGCTTGCTTCGTGGATTTTTCTATTTTGGTCCAATAAAATAATTTTGGTCTAATCAAAAACTACACCTTGTCCTACAAAACTTACTTCACTTGTTTCCCTTGACCGCCAGTGGTCCAAAACCACCAGCTGAGAAGCACCAGCTCTCCAGAAACCAGGTGTGACTCAGACTGCTGGAAAACATTCCACTTCCCAAACCCAGACTGGTTGCAATACAAGGTTTTACCCACTACAGAGGTCACTCCTCATCCTTAGTTCAGATTACCTTCATTTCTGATGATTTTTTGGTTAGAGATTTTCCACTAATTTGTGTATACGTAAAGCTTAGTGGAAAACCCTCACCCAAAACTGATCCAAAACGTATGTTTATAATAACTCTGGTGTTACGAAAGCTGACGGCGGCTTTTATTTGATGGTAAGTACAGTATGTGGTTTTCTTTCCTGACCTTGCACACATTGTGGTAATGTGCAACTACTACAGCAGCTCATTAGCCCATTGTCAAAATCTCTGAGATAATTTAAGGGTGAATATAGTGGGGGAAAAAAAAAAAA
>VZTV01089999.1:0-20783 GCA_013400875.1 Anhinga rufa | reverse complement strand
CGGGGAGCAGCCGCAGCCGAGCGGCATTGCCGAGGCAGCGCCTCGCCCACCGCCAGCATCGTCCATGCTCATGTTGAGGGGGCTCACCCCGGCACCGCCCGCGCGGCGCGGGAAAGGCTGCCGGCGCCGGGGTGCCGCGGTGCTGGGGACGGGGCAGCGCGGCCCCGTGGGGCAGGGGGCACGGCCCGGGCACCCGCGGGCCCTCACCCCGTCCCCTCCCGCAGCTTTCGGGGCACATGGCGGGGGTCCTGCCCCGTCCCCGGCCGCGGTGCCAGGCAGGGCCCTGGGGACGGGCTCCGCAGGGCTGGGGGCCACCCTCTGCCCACCACGCAGGGGCACAGAAACTGCCCCCTCCCCTGGTTTCCAACCGCGCTGGGAAGCTGCCGCCTGGGGCTTCACACCCCGGCTCCCCACTGGGAAACGGGAATAACAATTGCAATAATGACAGCGACAACAAGAACAATAATATTTTCTTTTATGCTCGCACCTA
Organism: Anhinga rufa; assembly: GCA_013400875.1. Lineage (NCBI taxonomy): Eukaryota > Metazoa > Chordata > Aves > Suliformes > Anhingidae > Anhinga > Anhinga rufa. The sequence continues at coordinate 20,293 of VZTV01089999.1, read as the reverse complement.
AGTAGCCCAACGAGTACAGCACATGCAGGTGCAACAGCCGCGCTGCCATTAGCCTTAATATCACTGCTTGCTACTTGCCCCGCGTGATTTACTTATTGCCGTTTGTGTTACCATCCCTTTCCCGTGGTGCAGACATAAGTCATTTCCGAGATTAACTGTAAAAATCAGTTCTTCCAATTATTGCTAAAAAAATAAAGGTGCAGTTCGAAGGCAGAAAAGGCTGAGCATCTTTTTTCTGCCTCGCTGGCGGAGACCAGCGTCTCTGCCAATACTTTTGGCCAGGAGGAGTCAAAACACTTTCGCACACCTCCCCTCAGCGGCAGGAGGCCAGATGATCCCAGGGGTTTCGGCAAGGACACCGCCCGGCTAAGGCACTGGGAACGCATCCCCCTCCGTAGCCCGGCACGTGCTGTCAGGGAGCCTGGCCGAGCCCCGGCTCGCTCCGAAGGCCGGCGAGACGCAGGCTCGGGCGGTGTGGGTGCCGAGGACTTTAACTCTGCTCCAGACGCCCTGCACAGCGCCGGCAAAATTCCTGCCTGGATTAATAGCACCATGCACATACTTTTATTGAATCACTCTCAACACAGCTGCCATTCATAAAATACCTAAGCCTGTACTTTTATTCCTGTTGGAAAACATATTTAGTTACAATCCCTACAAATGTGTGGATGTTAAAAATAACATAGTATCCTGCAAGCCCTAACACATATGGTATTTTAACTTCCACTAAATCAAGTAAGAGTATCCTAGATTACCTAATTCCGCAGCCCTTTATAAAAGCAGCATTACGCCTTATTTCGGGACACGTTAGCTCCAGGTGAGGAGCGCGGGGCTCTGCCGCAGAGCACGCCCCTGCACCCCAAGCCCCGCAGCGCCCCAAGCCCCCTCCTCTCCCACCTCGTGCCCCTGCGGAGAGCTGCCGTGCGGGGGAATTAGTGGTTTCTCACTGCTCTGATTAACTTTGCACGGCCTGCGGTATGGAGAAGGAGGCGTAGAGCACCTCACATATTTCCCCCTCCGTTTTTAACCCCTGCAGAGCCCTGCTGCTGGCAAGCAGAGGACACCTGCCTTCCACGGGACGGGCAGCGTGGGTGGGAGGCAGGAACGCTCCTGCTGCAGGGGCTCACCCTCCACCCTCGGGGAGCTGGGGCAGAGACCTGCAGCAGCCAGGCACGCGGGCCGTACGGCCCCTGTACGGCCCCTCCGCGGGGCAGCGGGGCCAGGAGAGAGGAGCCAGCGAGGGGAGCGTGCTGCCCCCCGCTCCTCTGCTCGGCTCTCCCACGGGGGAGCGAGGGCCTTCGTCCTCTGTTTGCCACGGGCAGGGGTGCCGAGGGTGCCCGTCCTGCGCAGCGTCGGATGGGAGCACGTATTTTCCCCACTTCGATCTGGAGTGAATTGCACCTGACAAACCCCTGCCCTTCACCCGGTCCCTACCCACACGGTCGGGAGACACCGCACGAGTTTCGGCAGGCGTCGCACCGAGCCGGGACGCGTGGCACCTCTCCTTGGGGCGAAGCGGGGTCTGCACCCGCTGCCCCGCTCCCTTCCCCAGGCAGGCAGCCCCGCCGGCCGCCAGCAGCGTGGCCATTTCTACATCAACTCATTCTCACCTTGGCTTCCAGACAGCGAGAAGTTAGGAGGGAGCTCTGTCCTTGGCAGTCCATCATCGCAGCTCTGGCAGGGAGGAACAGATGCTACTTGCTGCTCACGCTGTCCTGGAGGTTGCTGAACAATTTGGGCGTGATGGATGCGGCGCTCCGAGCCGATTGCCAGCAGCCCCGGGAAGGGGCTCCGTGCCCGCCCGGCCATGCTGGGTCCCCACCACTGCAGGCTCCCCCGTGCAGCTCTTCCAGCCAGAGTCCCCCGGACACCGCTCCGAGCGCAGCCCTGAGCAGACCCTTCAGCGGTCCCCGCTCGGTCCCGGAGGCAGCTCCGGAGCCCGCGGCTGCTCCTCGGTGCGAAGAGCGTGGCGTGCTTCGAGCTGCCTCCCGCGCCGAGCCCACCCAGCAGCAGGGTCTGCCCTGTCCCCTTCCCAGCTCCGCTGCCCGTCGGGAACGACCATTTCCCAGTAAGGCTGGCTCAGTACTAAAATATAACCCACATGCACGTTTACAATTGCATACACATTTACAATATTAAGACCCTCATTTACAATATTAAGACCCAACGCAATACGCAACCTCAAATTAACTGCGATTATTCGCACAGAAGTCAACGGAACTATTCCCATCCCCAAACACGTGATAAAATCCTTCGAAGAAACGAGGCCTTCGTTTGTGCAGTACTTTTCTGCTGCCTCTGGCTTTCAGCCGCCCCTTTTTCCCCCGTGCCTGGCACGGCTACAGGTGGTTTAGGCAGTGAAACGTCTCCTGCCTGTAGCTGTCCCGTCTGCCCCCGGGACCAGGCGTTAAAGACCAGATGGCCGAGGCAAAGGCAGGATAGCGCAGCTGGGCGCTTGCCGACTGGCTCGGAGTCCTCCCTGTCATTGAAAGTCATCGTGCCCCCAACTGTTCCCAAGTTTCACATCCCATTTTTCCGATGTCTTTCATGAAAAATGGTATTTCCTTACCCATCACAGAAGATATTTTCCCCGGCAGGTATGCTGTCAAACATGTTGCATTCACAACATGACACAAAGTCTAAAAATCACAGAGAGACTAATTACTGGAGGAAAATTACACCAAAAGACCAATTTCCTGGTGATGGAGATGACAGCCCGGCGCCCGGCCCCCCGGCCGCTTTGGGCAGCTCGCCCGCGAGATGCTGTCACAGCCCGCTGCCCTCGCGCCGCGGCGGAGCGGGGCTCAGCACCCGAGAGCCCCCCGCGCGCCCCTGCGCCCCGACGCCGCTCCCCGCCGGAGCGGGGGGGCACGCCACGTGGGCCCGGCTTCTCCCGCTCCCTCGGCAAATGCTTACATAGAAATGCAATTAAATTAACGCCGCAATAGTTACCAACATAGCCAAATAACCCCGTCAACTGCGAGACTTTATATAAAAGCAAAAAATGCCACAAAGATAATTTATATCAAAGCTGAGGTATGGTTGATGAATTAGTTTATATTTACCTAGATTACGTATAATAAATGTAATGTGTATCATTTATATCTCCATAGTTCTAATTTAGTTGGAATCGGAAAATAATGCAACATGAATTCATATGAAAAACAATTTTGTACAGGAAAATTGAAACGGTAGAGCATATTGTTTTATATGAAATATTGAGCTGTGCAATCGTATTTGTTATATGCTTTAAGCAGGCTTCAGTAGGAAAAACATATTTGTTCCCTTTGGAGCTTCTTTGGAAGTGTATAAAAGCTTTAATTTCCTATGGCCATAAACGGGTGGAATTTCACAAAAATGCCATCGACATCTTTCTCCCTTTTTCCATCAACATTAAACCGGGATAAACAGAAAGGCACAGCACCCCAAACTTTGTTTCTTTTGCATGAGGTTACTCAGAGAGCTATTCTTGCTTGTTAATAAAAAATAATTCTTGAAAACCGCTGAAGATTTCTAAGAAACACTTTTGTGGAAAAAATCCCCACAAATTCTGCCTGCCCGGCAGCCGCACCCAAGGTTCGGAGCGCGCGTCTACGCGCGGGCTCCGCTTTGCTGTGCGTTTAGCCGTGAAGAAGCCGAGAGCGCGTCGCATCCAACGCTGCGCTGGCAGACCCGCGTCGGCCGGCGCTGAGCCCCGGGCTCGCTGGTGCTAAGGGCACCCGCAGCCCGGTGACCTCCTGCTCCTCGCCACCGGCTCCCTTCCCACGGGCCCGCTGGATGCCACCAGGCAACCAACAGCTCGGGAGGAGAGGTCCCAACAAGGACCGCCACCTTTCTTAGCCGGCTCACACCGTCCGGTTGTCAGGGGTTTTTTAGCTGGCTAAACTTAAGCAAACGCATCCTTCCGTCCTGTGCACACGCATCGCATCGTGCCAGCACGTCACTCCATGAGGTGACTCTTGCCGTGAAGTCCCTGCAGATCACGCTGTGCCCCTCGCAAACCTCGCCAGACGCTTCCGAGGGCCACGGCCTTCCCGGCTGTACGAATGAGCAAGAAGCTGCTGGTCGCACCCGCTGCCTCGTGCTGCAGAGGTACCGCCAGAGATGAGAAAGAGCCCGCAGAACTCTGGAAAATCTGGGGAAATTAACCTAGGATTTTAAAATTTGATGGGGGAACTATGGCAAGATTGCCGGCTTCTGGTCCACTTGCAGTCGAAGAGAAAGTGACTGCAGCCGCCCGAGCTGCCGCAGCTTCGCGTACCCGTCAGTGCTTTGGGCAGACGCTGCTTGCCGCGCCGTGCTTGGGCTGTCCGTGGGCTACAGAGTGCCCTGCACTGGGGACACCGCGGTACCGAGGCGCCCGGGGCATCCGGGGGCAAGGTGAGCTGCCGCTGGAGCTGGAACCGATGCCACGGACGGCACGAGCGCTTCTAACCCAACCGCTCTCAGCTCTGCAGAAGGGCTGCGTTTGCCGACACAAGCCCAGCCGAACAGCCCGTGTGGGCAGTCCCCGCGCTTCCTAGGGCCTGCAGGGCTCAGCTTTCAGCCTGATGCTATTTTAAGTAATACTCAGATCACCTAGCTGTTCCCCCTGCGGTCATGGCGCCCGGGACGGCTTGCACAAACGTCGGCAGTTCCCAGGACATCACCAGATCTTGATAACCAAGAGCAGCCCCTGCAAAAAGACGAAGCAAAACCCCCCCCTGTGAGCAGCACCAGCTACGGAAACTCCACAGCTGACCATGCAACTGCCAAGGTATGGCCAGAGCCTGCACCGCTGTGGATCGGGGGGACAAAGTCGGCGAAATCACAGGATCACAGGTTGGAAGGGACCTCGGGGATCATCCAGCCCAACCTTTCTAGGAAGAGCAGAGTCTAAACAAGATGGCCCAGCACCCTGNCCTCACATGGCAGGCTTCCCAGTCCTCCCATCATCTTGGTGGCCCTTCTCTGGACCCCTTCCAGCCTGTCCACATCCTTTTTGTACAGCGGGGACCAGAGCTGCACACAGCACTCCAGGTGTGGCCTGACAAGCCCTGAGCAGAGCGGGGTAATGACTTCTTTCTCTCTGCTGGCGATGCCCTTGTTGATGCACCCAGCACCCCGTTGGCCTTCTTGGCCGCAGCAGCACACTGTTGGCTCACGTTGAGCTTTCTGCCCACCAGCACCCCCAGGTCCCTTCCCACAGAGCTGCTCTCCAGCCAGGTGGATCCCAGTCTGTGCCGCACTCCCGGGTTAAGCTTTCCCAGGTGCATGACCTTACACTTGTCCTTGTTGAACTTCATAAGGTTCTTGCTGGCCCATCAATTGCCGAATCAATTGCCAAGAGAAGGATTTTCCCCATAAACTCCATTTTGAAACTCCACCTTTTCCCCGGCTGCCTGAAGGGAATACTGCAAGCGTTTTAGACACAAGCTACGTGGATGTATCTGAGACAAGGAGTGGCTTCCAGTATTACGTGGTGTAAAAAACGCTAGGAAGAGAGAGCTAAAGCACACCGCAGGCCAAAACAGCACACACAAAATCCTAACGAGACCCAGCGATGGGGCTCGTCGGTCCGTACACACCCGGACAGACGGCCTTTGGTTTGCCTCTGGCCGATGCACGCTTCTCAGGTCTCGGAGGTAAATGCACCTCTGCCTGCTCACAGCGGGGGACAGAGGCACGCCGGGGTCCCTGGGCACCCGGGACAATGCCATTCCTCCCCCCGGGGTGCCACAGCTCGCCCCAGCCGGCCAGCAGCCTCCCGCACGCCGGGCAGCGGTGTGAAAGGCACGCCAGGGAGGGAGCACCGGCTTCTGCCAGATTTTCATGTATTCTCAGTAACATGGTGTTTAAGGGGGGAAAAAAGGGAGCTGGTGTCATTGTTGCAGCTTGCGCTTGTGCCAAGCTGCCAGGATGCTGCCAAAGATAACGGAGTCTTTAAGATGTCTATTAAAAACTCCTGGTATTATGAGATGCAAAAGAACTAGCCTTGTGCAGAGGTAGAAAGTAATTATGCAATTCTTATGTAAAACATGCAAGATTATTTTCAGGGAATGATGCATGGCCTTAAAATGACGTCTCGATTTCTTCCCATTCTGGAGTACACCGGAGATGTCTCACTCTTCCAGCCCTCCAGGGCTAGAGCTGGCTTTTTCCACCACTGAAAACCAGAGCCAGGAGGACTTGTCAGAGGGGGGAAAAAAAATTCCTAGATCAAATAAATTTTTAAGCAACCTGCGTATCTGTGTGATGTGCATACGGCTGATCCAAAACGCGTGCGCGTGCACTTCACGCATGGAGAAAGATGAACTTGAAAAAGAGTAGTTGTGTATTAAAATAAAAAAAGCATTAACAGAGATGAAGTGTTAGACACTGAAACAGCACCGAGTTCGGAAGTGCCGTGACCAAGGTAGCGCTGCAGCTGCTGGGGGAAGGAGCACAGGGGCCTGCATTAAACGCCTCTGTTTGCGGGGGGAGCTGTACGCCCTTCACCTTTGCTCGTGGCATGGTTGACCCCTCCCGCCCGGGCTGCGACGGATTCCCAGCCACCGGGTCACACTGCCGCGTGCCACAGCCGGGATTTGTTCTGCTGAGCCCACGCTTGAGCCGCCCGGCCAAGCCGTCCTTCTGCTGGGGTCGCGGCACTGTCCCACAGCCCCCGTCCCCTCGCACCTCTCCTAGGAACGGGCGAGCCCTCTCGACGCAGTCCCGATGTGCATCTCCTCCTCTCCATCCCCGGGGCCGCTGCTGGAGACACGCGGCGGTGGCTTCCCCGAGGTAGGGCTGGGAGGACACGGGGCAGCGCCACGTTCACGTTTTCAAGCCCTTCAGGAACGGCATCAGCGGGGCCGGCAGCTCCTTAACGCCGTCTGGCAAGAAACGGGGAAAGAGCCAGGGTGGTGTAAAGGTACAACTCACCGCGGAAATATGTGCCGAACCCGCCCTGGGAGCTTTCAGAGAACGTGTTTTCCCAAGCTATTGCTCGTTATTTCTGACTGTAAATAACATATCACCCGATTGTGGAGAACGTCGTTCAGCACAAGGCACTGGCTAGAGTCACACGGTGAACCAAAGTGATGTATGAAACGTGTTTCGCTGGGAGCTGTAATACAGATTACCTTCAGTTGCAAGCAAGGTCTAGCCTTCAGAAAAATGGACTGATAAAGTACATATTTTACATTTCCAAATAGATCTTGCCAGATCTCAAAATAGTCCACAAATTAATGCCACAATTATGAATTCCCCCTTTTTCTCTGATTTAGCACCATCCCCTTCAGCAAAAAAATTTCCCCAGGTTAAAGCGCTTTGGAAAATATTCCACATATGTGATCACACATAATAATTTTTTCCTCTCTCCAGTTCCTCCTTCATCTGCTCAGCTCTCCTCACCTCTCCAGGTTAAGTACTTTCCTCTGTCAAATATCCCTTTGAAATCCATTTCGTCTGAAACGCCAACAGCTTTTAACCAAGGAATAAAGGAAGGACTGGAGGGGAGCACGGGTGCAGCAAGCCACGGCACGTAAGACAGTCCTCCACCCCAGGCAACAAAGGTCTGCAGAGGCCTCGGAGCCGTGCAGAGCACGCCCCGCTGCCAGCGGGCACGGGAGAGAGGGTCTGGAGTCCCGCAGGGACATCAGTGGCCACGGTCTACGCAACCCCTCCAGGACCCCTCCCGTCAGCACGTCTTGGCAGGCTGCAGGGTAGCCAAGGGGTACTCAGCCACTAGGACAGCCGGTTGAGGAAGGGCAAATAGGGCAAAAACATCGGTTTTCTATCAAGAAAACTAATAAAACCCACAGGCGTTACTTTTAAAAACAGTTACTTGCTGCTTTCACGTTAAAAGTTAGCTACTCAATTGAAGATCCTAAACTGTTCTTCTCCTGCGACACCATCCCCTCCTCTTGCTCCCTGCTGGCTGTAGGAAGTTTCTTCTTGTTCCTTCTCTAGCTGCCACTGCTCACAACTCTGCAAGGAGAGAACGCAACCCTTTTCATTTCTTGTAAAGACTGAATACAACCAAGAATTATTTCCACGTGCCTCATGTAAGTGAAGCGGTGCAGCAACAGTCGTAATTGTAGCGTCCTCCACAGAACGGCATCTCTCTTCTGAATAGAGCAGGGTGAGAACTTGCCATGAAACCTTTCATTTTTCAGCTGTAAACCATCCTTTCCCAAGGACGGGGTTGTCTTGTCTCCCCAGAGCGTTTTTTCCACCTTTTTTTTTGATTTCTCTCACAGACAACGTTTCAGTCTCCAGCTTTCCTTATTGTGGAAGTCATACGCCCCTTCCCAGCCCCAGGACAGAGACTCTGTCCGTCAGTGGGACTGTGTCGCTTCCAGTCATTGGCCTTTTCTGCCTCAAGAAGCAGCCCAGAGACGTCAGACTTCTGCAATCACCGATTTCGCACCTAAGCGAGACGTGCCCTTAAGGAATAAGCCCCGCGTGCAAGGTGGGCCAGGGAGGAAAGCCGGGTTGGACGACCAGTCACAGCTGGGTTGATTCTGCATGTGTTTGGCTATTGAAGCTTCACTTTTTGCAGGATCCAAGGCTTGGCTGCGTTTTTGATATGATCGATGCTCATCCCACGCCTGCGCTTACCGAGATAGATACCTACATCGCCACTTAGGACTTTGGACTTATGAAGATATAAACCGTGAAGAAAGACAGAGCAAAAGATTAAAAATGTGAGAAAGAATAAACTCATATTTCCTGAAAATTCATTTCAGAAAAAAAAAAAAAGGCATTTTCCCCGAGAATGGCATACTTATAATCTCCCTGTTTCACTGCCTGAGCCTGCAGAGTGGAGAGGCAGTGGTCTTGGTGAGTAAAATACACGTTGCAAAGGTTAGGAAAAGTCACCGAGCAATTTTTATTGTCTGTTTTTTTGTCAAGATGCTGAAAGTTGAAAATTTCCCCCAGTGTTAATAATACAGTATTAGTTACACATGACTGCTTTACTGGAGTTAAACCAACACGACTCCTGCTCACTCAGACCTGAATTTCTCCAGCGGCCAGCTATTTAAGGAAACAAAAGCCTTCATAATTTGCAATGTCGGTCAGTACTTAGCATGACAGGAGCCCTAATGCAGACCAAGTGCTATTTTGAACTCGGAGCATTTGCAAAACATACCACGGGAATATCCACTCTGAGGGGGATATCTGGGAAACCATGGCACTGAGTATTTCAAAGATAAAAAACACCTAAAGAATTCCTGCTTGAAAACAAACCGCATCCGAGGGGCAGACTGATGCACAGATGCTCCTCTATGAACCAGCACAGCTCAGATCATTTATTTTGGTGATTTGGGGGTTCATGAGTGAAAATCTCCTGCTGAGACCTTCCAAGGATGGTAGCAAGAAAAGGGATTTCCCAAAGCAATGTCAGCAGAGCTGGCAGCCCTCAGCACGCTCACAGAATCACGGAATCACAGAACCCCAGCGCGGCGGGGGCTGGCAGGGCCCTCCGGAGCTCCCCCCGTCCAGCCCCTGCGTGAGCAGCACCCCCAGAGCAGGGGCACAGGACCGCGTCCAGGCGGGGTGGGAATGGCTCCAGGGAAGGAGACTCCACAGCCTCTCTGGGCAGCCTGGGCCGCTGCTCTGGCACCCTCATGGTAAGGGAGGATGGCCTCCCTCGCCCTGCTGCCCACACTCCTGTTCATGCAGCCCAGGACACCGCTGCCCTTCTTGGCCCCGAGGGCCCAGCGCTGGCTCAGGGGCACTGGCTGCCCACCAGCACTGCCAGGGCCTTCTCAGCAGAGCCGCTTCCCAGCAGGGCAGCCCCAGCCTGTGCTGGTGCCGGGGGCTGTTCCTCCCCAGGGGCAGGACCTTGCCCTTGCTCCTGGTGAATCCCATGAGGTTCCCTCGGCCCAGCTCTCCAGCCTGCCCAGGGCTCGCTGGATGGCAGCACACCCTTCTGGCGTATCAGCCGCTCCTCCCAGCTCGGTGCCATCAGCGAACTTGCTGAGGCTACCCTCCATCCCTTCATCCAGGTCACTGATGGATGTGTTGAACAGGACTGGACCCAGTACAGACCCTGGGGGACTCCACTGGTCACCGGCCTCCAGCCAGACCCTGCCCCGTTGATGACAACTCTCTGGGTCCTGTTGTTGAGCCAGTTCTCCATCCACCTCACTGTCCACTCATCCAACCCACACTTCCTTAGCTTGTCAGTGAGGATGTTATGGGAGACAGTGTCGAATGCCTTGCTGAAGTCAAGGTAAACAACACCCACTGCTCTCCCTTCATCGACCCAGCCAGTCACCCCACCATAGAAGGCTATCAGGTTGGTCAAGCATGATCTCCCCGTGGTGAATCCATGCTGACTGCTTCTGAGAACTTTCTCCTCCTCTCCATGCCTGGAGATGACCTCCAGGATGAGCCGCTCCATCACCTTTCCAGGGATGGAGGCGAGGCTGACTGGCTGCAGTTTCCCGGGTCCCCCTTCTTGCCCTTTTTGAAGGCTCCTAGCAGATTTCCTCACTTTGGAGGGTCAGGCAGGTAGGTTTCCTTGGCAGTTCCCCCAGGATGACACCTACCTCTCTGCAAATCCTGGGCTGTCAGGGAAGTTCACATCACATGTTATCGTCACCATCACGGGAGCTGAAGAAACTCAGTTTCCCTCTGCACTAGACACTGAATATTTTCCATCTTCTGTATTTGGCTATGTCAGTTTTATACCAGTGTATCTGAACAGAAAGGCCCAGTAGACTTAACAAAAGCAATCGGAAACATTTCTAGCAGAAATTAGTTTCAACTTAAGCACGTACATGCTCTTTAGTAGATAGAACAACATTATATTTATAGGCACCAGCAAACTCTGTGGCCAACGTCCACCGAAGATAGAAGAGATCCCGGGAATTCATCTTCCCCAGCCTTCCGTGTTGTGAACCCAGCGTTCATATGGCGAGCACAGCCGCGGGGAGAGGTCCTGGGGCTGAGCACCCGGCTGCGCAGAGGGTGCAGCCCAGCATGAGCCTGGCGTCCCCCCTGGCTTTACACTGGCTGTGAACACACCGCGGAGAGCTTTTCTCTCCTGCCTGTCTCTGTCTCCAGGCCACGTCACAAATCTCAGCTGGGACAGTCGTTGTGGGTTAGCCCCGGTGGGCAGCGCAGCCCCCACGGGGGTCGGGGACAATCAGGCATGTGCTGTGGGTTAGCCCCGGTGGGCAGCGCAGCCCCCACGGGGGTCGGGGACAATCAATCAGACGGGGAAAAGGGCAGAACTGGTGGGTTGGGGTAAAGGCAGTTCAACAGGTAAAGCAGAGGCTGCGTGCGCGAGCAAAGCAAGAGGAGGAACTCCTTCTCCTTCCCATCGCAGGCAGGCGTTCAGCCACCCCCAGCACAGCAGGGCTCCTCCACGCCTAACGGTGACACTCCCAACGTCCCCTTCCTCCTCCTTTTATTGCTGTGATGCCGCAGGGTCTGGGGTAGCCCCGGGTCCGTGGGGTCGGCTGGGTCCCCTCCCAGCCCCTCGCGCCCCCCGCCTGCTCGCTGGTGGGGCAGGGTGAGCAGCGGGGACGGCCCCGACGCTCTGCAAGCGCTGCTCAGCCGTAGCCAACACGTCCCGGTGCTGCCAACACTGCGCTGGTCACAAATCCAAAACACGGCACCATACCAGCTACTATGAGGAAAACTAACTCCACCCCAGCCAAACCCAGTACACCCGCTGACAAAAATTATAAACAGGGTGTCCTCTGCTCTTTCGGGAACGTCATGGCCAAAACCAGCTGCTCTTCCGAGGAGTACGGGCTCAATCACACGAGGACCGTCCCGCCGCAGTACAGAGAGGCAGCCCTGTGCCAGTTCAACACTGATGATCCCCACCTCGGCTACATCGAAACAGGGTCCGGAGTTCTACTCTGAAGCTCCGCTTTGCCGACCCGGGATTTGGGAGCATTTCCAGACAAGAGGCGGGGGCTTTGACGCTCAGAAGTCATCTGTTTTCATCCCTTTCACCATATACCAGCGTTTGCATCCGGTACAACTTTAAAAACACATTTGCCCATCATTAGCCCTGCTATTCCGCATGGAATCCCATAAATTACAGCTGCTGCTAGAAAATTAAGATGTATATAGGGAAATCATTCACAAACCCTGTATCTGTTGCATCTGGAAGTTCTGGAGTGTTGATTAGTTAAATACATAATTATGAGATAGCCTTAAAGGCAAAAATTGTAAGCAGTGACTTTTGCTAAGGAGTCTCCTGTTGGTGTTATCATACAAAATAAAAAATGCTGTGAGTCTAAATAAGAAATTTATCTTAAAGAAAAAAGTTGAAAGACTTGTGCTGAAGACACGACTTCTTCAGAACATCTCCTCGCAAGTTAGATAATAATTAAATACAAATTAATTACTCCCACAAAGCATATCATTTAGGCAAAAGCCTGCGTTTTTGAGCAACATTAGCATCTTGTTCTGCAATTACACAGCGTGGAAGCATACAGCTTGGTTTCATTTCTGTGCTATTGCTTCTAGGCTCTATACGTTCGCGCCGATCTCCAGAGAGACCGTTCATTTCCACATGTGCCATGTCAGTAATGCAAACAGCATGTTGGCCCAAGCCAGACCAAGAGGGACCGAGCACTGGCAGCCCAGTACGAGCACTGAGAGGCGATGCAGAGAGCCAGCAGCGTAGCTGAAATGGATCTGCGGGCCCCCAGTACGGGCCAGCGCCTTCCCGAGCACCGAGCCCCACCGAGGGGCACGGGACTAGTGAGCAGCCGGACGGTACGCCCGCCCTTCCGCGCTCCCTTGGGCGGAAACCTCAAGAAGCAACCTCGGTTGGCTTTAAAGTCCTTCCTGATCTTGTTGTTAATAAAAAGCATCCTAGCAAGGCAGATTTTTATATTTTTCCCCAAGGGCGCCTGCAGAGTGGGGCTCAGCAATCGCATAACCGTAGGCCACCTTGTGCCCGCCTTCAAAGCGCCAGGCGGAGGCTCCCACAGCACGTGGAGGAAGAGGAAGGCAACACGACACCAGAGCAATTAAGCGCATCCAGAAAAGTGACATTTCTGCCTTTAGAGGAACTCCTCCATGGCAAAATTGGGCTTTGTGCTGAATGAGGAAAATCCAAACCCTAAAAATACTTGTGCCGTGGGAACTCCCAAATATTTCAGTTTGAAAATATCAACAGCACTTTATGGAAATGGAGCATTTTGACCATTATACGTCATCTTAGCTAGTACAAGAAGCCATCCTAAAATCAATTGGAAAGGTAATTTTCCATTTTGTTTGTGAATCCCTTCAAAATTCTTTCACTGAATATTTTATGAAACGCGCGATGTTCCCATAAACCATTTCAGTTTAATCAAAAGTATATTTTCCAATGAAAAATTGCTCAAACGATTTCTTTTCTGCCAGCTTTAACTGCTCTGACTTGTTGAAAAAAGCTCTGGGAATTTCTTGGGGATAATTGTTTTAACCATTCAGCCTCACAGCTCATTATCATGAGTTCTTTATCTAGAGGAAAATCTCTGCTAACATGAGGAGTCACTGGGAACTCTCAGGTGCTTTGCGCCTTTGAAAAATCAAGCTGTTTGATTGAATTTCTGAATATAGCTTTTTTTTTTTCCCCCTCTGCCTCCTGTACTGGAAGCAGGATTATATTAAATTACATCATATGATAATTCATTGTTTATGGACGGTATTGGAAGTGCTGATTGAATATCCAACGTGTGACATTTGAAATCACATCTTTATTTCATTCCCCAGTAATAAAGGACTATTGTACCCTGACGTATTTATAGCCTTGAACGGAGGAGTCGGTTATGTGCCAGGTAATTGTCGATCGGCTCAACCCACGGGCCCCGAGACTTCTAAGACAGAAGCAAGCCGCACGGATCAACACGAAGGGCGACTGTGCGGCTGTACCTCGCGATCAGCAAAGCATCGCAAAGCCGGTCCACGGGCCCCCGCGGCTGCTCCGGCATCAGCCCTCGCCGCGCTCAGCCTCTACCTTCCACCTCCCCGCAGGCGCCCGGGAAAGCAGCGGCTGCTTGCGCGAGCCTCCCAGAAACGACCCTCTCTGCTCAACGTACACCTCCTGACTGCAGCAGACAGGGTTATTTAGCTTGCTGCAGAGGAGCATCTCTCCATGGCATCAAAAGCCATAAAAAGTGGACGTAAGCAGGAGATTCTTGGCAAAACATGAAAATCACTGCAAAGAGCTTATTCGCTTTGATCAAAGGACCACAAGATAGAAGTAGTTTCCTGTCTGTATTTTCTTTTCTTTCAGGCATTTCAGCTTTTTACGGCACGTTTAGCTATAAAAATCCTTTTCCCCTAACAGAAAAAGTCAAAATTCAAATTAAGCGCCACAGGGTTCATAGAGGAACATTTTGGTGGCTTTCAATGTTTTTTCCTGCAGTTTGTTGATTCTTAGGAAATTCGGGTATTTTTTGCCCCGATTTGGGCTAACAGAGCTGTCGGAACCTGGAAAACCGCGGTGGGACCCGGAGCGTGTTCCCGGCCCAGGTTGTACGGCAATTGCTGGCGTACAGCTGCAGGCGGAAGGGCACCGAAGGCGCTCGCCATAGCTTGTGGAGAGGAGACAAGACCCGTACCTCCGACCCCGCATTGAAAGGAGAGGGCCTGCCTGTCACAGCGATGAGGCTTCCACAGGTGACGTGGCGTGGGTGACGTCCCCCTCATCGGGGGGCTGAGCCCTGCTGCCCCTCCTCGGGGCTGGTCAGGCCAAAGGACGCGACGTTTCCACGGGCAAAGACACTCCTGCAGCGCTTGACGCGCAAGTGGATGTGAAGAATCCGATGAAGTGCTAGATTAGGGCTTTTAAAATAATTGTGATAAACGGCAGCATCTGCATGCACTAATTTCCCTCAAGATGTGTTAGATTAATTTTATGAAATTAACGTCCAGAATAGCAAACATTAGCCATTTGCATGGCCAGCGCCTTGAATCCGTTTGGGCTCTCGCGGTTTCTGCATGTGCTTTCAAGCATTTTGAATCCAGGGATCGGCCCAGGTGTAGGGGGGAACACATGGAGGGAGCCCAAAGCTGGCCTCTGACCAAGTACTCCCGCGTTACGTGGGCAAACGGGTAGCTTGGGCAGTTCGGTGGCTAGGGGAGCTGAACTGAGCACCTAACCAGGACCCCCAGACTTCAGGGCTCGGCACTAATATCTCATTACACTATTCCTACGCACTAGCATACCTCAGCCGCATGCCATGCTGCTCACGCCAGAAGGTGAAGGATCCATCGATCGTGCTTGCTGAATCCTGTGAGCGACTCACGGCTGAGGACAGGCGGTTCTCAGGGCTAAACGGGACCTGACCCGGGCTTTTCAACGCCGTGCACGCTACTTATGCTCACATAAGACACAGCTAAGGGGACGGTTCACTATCGGTTCACTTTCCTTTTGACAGACTGCAGGGAACAGAAGGTGATTTTTACTGTCCAGAGACGTGCGAAGCGCTGCGATCCCCTGCTCCTCCTCTTTCTCAAGATCTGGGACTAAACCTCCAATGCCACCAAGTTGACATGGGTGTTTGAATACACACTGTCTCCTCATCTGGTTCAATGAGCTTCATCGCAAGTAACGAGATGTCTGTGAGATATGAGCATCTGGAGGAAGAAAGCTGAGCTGAAACTCAGCCCAGAGGAAATGGAAGTTGGAAGAAATATGGTAACACTTAGCAGAGCAAGCCAAGACCATGACTCTCTCCTCTGCTGAGGGAATCCACGCTCCCGCTGCCAAGACCTGGTTACTGCAGGCAGCCTACGCTGCTGGTTGGGCTGGACTCTCAAGAAACAAAGAGATGATCCATGTATTGGCCCCATCCCTTCCAGACCTACCAACCCCGGCCGCTCACGCAACATGAGCTGCGGGATGAACTCCAGCCGGCCCTTCCACCTGAAGATCAACCCCACCAGGCCTCTGCCGAACGGCGAGCCCAGGGGAGGCAGCGCAAGTTTTGTGACCATCACAGAGGTGGCCAAGGCCTCTTTTGCTGTCCTGCTTCTGGACTCCACCAGATCCTTTTGGATCCCTCCGAGCAAGGAGGCGTTTCAACGCAGTGAGACCCTGGGACTCGGACAAGGAGAGGCTGCAGAGCAGCCACGGTCAGGGCTTCCCGTCAGGCCCATGGGGAAAGAGAGCCTTGAGCAAGAGATAAAAAAGGGGTTTCTATGAAGAATGCAAAATTGATCCCGTTATTCCCTGAAATGCCCCTGTACCTGTATATATCGGCACTCGGGTTAAAACCGTAGTTACCAGGAGCTCACCTGCGCAGCCTGAACCGCTGCTGGCTCTGCGGTAGGTGACTGTTACGTTACGCCCTACAGCAAGCTGCTTTACCACCACTTGGGCATAACACTTCTAGAACCAAGGACACAGAAAATGTAGAGGACAGGGAGTGAAAAATAAGGAGACACATTCACACGCCAAGGTAAAAGACATGCAGCCCTCTTAACTGCGCACTGCAGACGTACCTACACCTGGAAAGGGGTCCACGTCCCACCCGTTTGGCGTTGAAGGTGTTATGGCCAAGGCCACCTCCTGAATCGCCGGAGGCTTTCCAGCTGGACACTTTGTGCTAGGAAGAAAACACAAGGTACCAGGATCACTTCATCTGCACCCAATTCGCGCCTCAAAGACGGACCCAAGAGGACACACCTCCGTTTCAAAACACTTGTTTTTTCCTGCCCGTTGGGTACTTTTGGTCATGAATCTCAGGATGAAGCAGACTTCTTGCTCACGTGGAACTCGGGACTGATGCAGCCCTGAGCCGCAGCGTTCAAAAACCAATGCTCCACTGGGATTATCCGTGTCTGATAACAATGATCAACTCATGTTACGTGTTGAATGCATTTGGGTTTATTTCTAATTTCAAAGTATTCCTGTAATTTGACCAGGGGGATTTTAATTTTTCATATGTATTACACACACACAAACATTTATGTAGATGTGTGTGTATCCGTATATATAAATGTCTACACACACGCACGACTTTCACACCTATGTGAGCGCATTACTGAGGTTGCAACTGAGGGCTGTCAGCTCTTGCTTCAGTTCCTGGCTGCGAGCTGAGGTCCCGACCTCACCCGTAACCGTCCCTGCACGGTCCTCAGCAGCTGCAGGGTCATCCTTTCGGCAGAGCTCTCTGAATTAACCTTCAGCTTTTGGGACGCTTGTCATTTTTCTAAGGAAACACGTACTTTGCTGAAGCATCTATGACTGTGGCTAAGAGTGGATTGGGACAGGAGCTGCAGAGATGGAATTCGGAGCGCCCCGAGAGGACAGGATGGTGAAGGCTTTGCAGGAGCAGCAGCCCGAGTGCATCGAAACAGCCTGTGTCTGTCTGGTTGTTTAACCTTACCTTTGCAGGTCGCGGCAGCAGAGGCCATGGGCTACACCGCAGGAGGCACGCGAGTGCAGCGGTAGCCACTCGCAGCTGCAGAGAGTCTAGCGTTTGGTGGCCCTGACAGCCCCAGCTCCCCACATCAAGTCACCTTTAACATCTGCTCACGGCCCAAAGAGAAAATACTTAGAAACAGAAGCTTGTTCTACCTTAAGAGACAGGCCAAATACAACGGACCACGTGGTATTTAAATGCTACCTACGATTTATCAACCTATTGCTTTCTAGGGAGCACCTCTAACTCAATTTTTGAATGCTGGGAGCAGCAATACTGCAACAGAGAGTTTTCCTGCTTGGCCAAGGCACAGAACAACTTTCCCTTCTCCGATGCAATCACAACGCCAACCCCAGGGCGATCCTCTGACAGCCTCGGACACGCCAGCATTCAGCGCCGGAGCCGGGCAGGCGTTGCTGTGAACCTGGGAAGACCTTCTCCCCGCCGCCACGGGTGCCCAGGCACAGGGCGAGTTACGTCCCTGCCGTCAGAGCGCTCCTGCCGCCACGGAGCCCGCGGAGCACGGGGGCGGTGAGCAGGAGGTGCCGGCCGCGCGGCCGTCGCCCTTCGAGGAGCACGCCAGGATTAAGCTGTCAGTCTTGCGGGGGTCTGTTCAAACCAGAGGCGCAGCCTGCGAAACAAAAGACAACAGGCAGGCTGGAGGGGACCAGCGCAGAGAGCTGCTCTTCGCGGCTACGTGTGCAGACACGGGAACGAAAAGGAAGTTATTGCCCCCGCTCCTCACCAGAGGTCCTGCAGTAGGTTTTGGATGATCCATCTAAATGCGGACTCACCGCGGCAGTTACAGACCTGAATTAGACGGTCTGTCAGGGCGCCTAACAGAGGCGCATAGTTCAGACACCTCCGAAATTTAGGGGAATTCATTTGAAACAACAGAGACGTGCAAAATCACACAGGTTAGCCTTTTAAGCAGATACATATTTCCTCTCCTTTGCGCGTCTCCGAATGGAGGGGAAGTTTCGGGGCTAAAACGTAGCTGCTCCAGCACAGCTGAAAGGAAACGCTGTGCTCACAGAGCCAGGCCACTCACCGCTCATCCGCCGGCAGCAGTTCTGGCCCTCACGGCGCTGCGGCTTCGAGGGCTCCCACAGATGTACCCGGTTTCACCCCTGCGCAGAGCGCAGGCCCTGAAGAAAGCGTCTCTGCCACCTCCCCCTCCTAAACTGGGTCCTTTTTCTGCGGGAACAGCAGCATCGGCTCCTGCGTGCCGAGAACACCGGCAACGGTGGAAACGAAAGATGACGTTTTCTGGGTGCGGAAGGACGCTGGCCCCGCCGTCGGCTCGCGCCCGCCGTGCCGCTGCCGTCAGCGGCTCCAACGGGGCGCGCCTTCACGGGGGGTTTGCTTTTCTCTCTGCACTGGTCTCGGTTAGAGGCTTTCTCGCGTGCGATGCACCGAGGGAAAAACAACGCTTAGAGTTAGAGCTAAGGTACTCCCGGAGACGAATATGATGAATGGGATAATCCTGTAGGCGACAAGAGTTAGAGGTAGTCCCTGCCATTTCCCGCGCTCCAAGGACTGCTTCCACTCACATCCCTCAGCCCCGCTGGCATCCAGCGCAGGACTATGTGCAACATCTTAAAACTCCTGCAGTGTGCATCCCCTAAAACATCGTGTATCGTCCAGACTGAGTTTTACAAATTTAATCATAAATAGCGTCATTTCTTCATCGAGGGCATTTTCGCGGAGTTAGTCGCGTACGTGCTCACCTTTGCGTAATTTTATGCACCGTCCCCCCCCCCAGTGCTCACATCCCTTGTAAATAATATCCTTAAGTTAATCACGTCCTAATTAAACAACGATCAAGCGCTATTAAACAACCCCGTTGCCACTGGGGAGTACCCGATGGGCAGCAGAAGCGACGGCTCTGGCCTCGCGCCTGCGCTCCCGCTCGAGCCGAGGGCCGCGCGCAGGCAGCGCCGGCCCAACCTCAGGGCGGGTTTCTTAAGCTGCACAAGCGGACGCCACGGGAAGGGTTAACCGTGGTAGCTTCTGCCGGATTAAAACTCGGGTTTCTACTGAATGAAATCCGGCCAAAAACCTCTGCTGCTGAAGTCGGGTTATTTTTCTCCGGCCCTCTACGTCCGGCAGCGCTCTGAGAACTAATGACAACAGATAGAACGCTTTTTATCAGGGAAAAACCGCTTTGGCACGTATCTGGCAGAGCAGCAATTTCAGACTCCGGCGTAAGGCCGCAAGGTCGGTACGTCCAGTAAGGCGACCAGCAAGAGGAACCTCTGCGTAGCCAACACACCAGCGCAGAGCGCAGCGCGAGGAGGGACGACTCCTGCAGCAAACGTCACGCTTGCGAAGCTTCAGAACGTACAAGATTCAGGTGGCGTGTTTTAAGGTGACGCAGTCATTCGACGCGAAGTTAATCCCCTAAACCTTTGCAAGGCTCTGCGGCTCCAACCGAACGCAAAGGGGGGCACGGCTCACGCCCAAGCAACCCCCGGCTTGTCCCAACCCCTGCTCGACACAAGCGTGTTGTCCAACCTCAGAACCGAGCGCCGGTTTTGAGCGTTTCAAACGTTCTGCTTGCTCGGCTTGCGCACGCTACGTATCGCTGTTAGCAGAACTAGCATGACGTTGGGGTTTTTTTAATTACACAGGCAGGCCGGGTCTTCGAGGCGCTGCCCCCTGGCACCAGCTGTCCCGCGGCCCCTCTGACCGCCCCTCTCCGGCCGGAACATGCCCAGCCTCTGCCTCCCGCACCAAAGCAGGGGGACCCGGCAAGGAGGAGGCGGCAGCTTTGGGGCTCCCCGGCTTCCCCGGCCGGAGCCGGGGGGTGCCCACTTCAAACTGCGCTCGGGGTGCTCCTCCGACCGCAGCCACCGCCGCCCTTCGCCCTGACGTCGTGTTTAACTGCTGCAGAGCCGCTGCTCCCCCCCCATCCCGCCTCCTCTTCCTCCTCCTCC
>VZTV01089989.1:0-11246 GCA_013400875.1 Anhinga rufa | reverse complement strand
CTTCCTTTTGCCACCAACCGTGATCAACACCTCAGGCCTCAAGTTTTGTTGAGCTGTGACCCCTGCAACCTGTTGACAAGAATTGCAAACCCAGACACAGACACAAGCCTTTGTATTTCCATTATCTATACTCCTACCCCTGCATGCTGTGGTTTTACATATACGTTGATCTTTCTAAAAACACAGACCATGCACTCTCTGAAAGGGCTACACCAAACGTTTCCAAACACCCACATTTCCAAAAGGGAGGGAATTTCATAAGACCTTGAAAGATTTTCACTGTGGCTGCTTCTGGGTGGGAAACTGGAAGAAAAGGGATGCAATTCTTGATTTGTCCTGTTTCCAACAGAGAGAAGAGGGGCCACCAAAGGGTCTCTAATAGCAGGGAATATCCCAACGTGTAAACCACTATTAGACAATCATTCTGTTCCTCTGCATGGGAGAGAATACACTCCAATTATAACTACAATGAGGTGCTGAACCTGCTCCTTAAGGGCAGGCTTATTTGAAAGAAAAGCTGGCATAGTCATAGCTGTTTGCTTGCTCAACTCTGGCTTAAAAGCAGCACTGAGGACTGCCAATATTTATGTGATTCTCTCATTTTACTCAGAGAGCAAGAACAACCAGCCAAAATGTCTTGGAGTACCCTGAATGTAACAAGACAGCAATAGCACTCATTTCTCCTAACTGCTTTTCTGTTGATTAATCAAGCTTATATTAGTTTTGGAATTTTTCCTCTTCCAAGATGTTTTGGGTAAGTCAAGCGGCTTCTAAGCTGAAGACTCTGCACAGAGCTTAACCCTGCCAAGATGTATGCATGGGAATTGTCCCAAGGAACTGTATTTGCACGACTGGGTCTCATGAGATAGCAGTAAAGCAGGTCTAGAGGAACAAGTACTAATGGAGGTCTTTCCTCAGGAAATCTGTGGGTTTGCCCATAAGAAATTACTCCAATTTCCACAGCTTGCTGGTTGCCACAGTTTCCTCTCTTTCTTTCCATTCATGCCTTTTGTGCTGCACCAGGGCAATCCATTTTTTATTCACAGGCTTTAGGAGGATCAGAAAATACGCTGTGCCATGGCAGATAATTTTTAAGCTAACATCTCCCCAGCTGTGACCTGCAGTTGCACATCTGAGGAGTGAAGCATATCTCTGTAACATTGCATTGGCCTCCCTCCCAATACAGTCACTCGGTGTACTTTTACCGACTGAAGAAAATTATTGAAGAAGCATCTTATCAACATATGTGCCAAATGTCCAGATGAGTGTAAAACTGAATCTGCAGGAACACCGCTTTGGTATTGGGCCAATATTAAGACATCAGTGTCTGGATTTTCTCCCACTCTTCCAGTCCATCAAGGAAGCGAAGCACAGACTGATGATGTGCTTACTCTTCAGGGGCTCCGTTCCAGCCAGATCTGAGCNAAGACTAGAGGCCAAACAGGACCCCCACAGTCAAGTTACTGTGCTGGTCCCCTTCTTATTCAACATCTCAGTTTTGTTACTGCCTTCCGAGACAAACACTTTGTATTATCACAGGGCAGCTTTAAGATATGCTTCTAATGCTGTTACACAAATTATAACACTAAGGTGAAACAGGAAAATGCTCCAGTGATTCAGCCCTTTTTGCCTCTGGGACCTTCCGTCTCGTCTCTTCAACACATGAACTACCAAATCAGACTTCACTTAACCTGACACCAGTGGCTCATAGAGATGTCTCCAGCCTATGAAACCCCATAGCAGACCATGAGCACCCTGCCTCTGAATCATACTTTCCAAGCCATTCATTTATATTTAACAGTGACAACTTGCATCATACAAACACAATTCAGCATGATTAAGTCTCTCCCCAACTCCAAAACTGTCTGATAGTTAAGACTCCACTTCAAAACCACTTTGTAAGGCTCTGCATTGAATCTTGATCTGCCCTGAATGCTCTCCCAGAGGTCCTCACACCTTCTGTCTGACAGCCATCTAGTGGTACCTGCACTACTTAGCAAGGTGAAGGAGCAGCTAACTCAGTGCTCAGACGCATGGGTCCTCTCTCCTGTTAGAGCCAGAAGCTGTTCTGGGAGGACAGAATATATATTCTATACTTATGTCACTTTATTTATTTGCCAGTATCCTATAAAAAGATTACTATATATAATACATCAGACACATCACCACAATGCTGTTCGTGGCTGTCAACTTCTTATGGTTGCCAGCCATCCTCTCCGATGCACTGTGCCTCTGAGGCGAGATGAGATAACGGGTAATAGGGCTAGCACAGCCTCTTCCTCCAAACAATGTTGGTGCGAGACCTCCCTCCTGCCTCCAGCCAGGCCTCACTTCCTCTCTAGGGGAAAACTATGCGTGGGGCATTCCTGCTGCCCAACGGGTGATTGCTCCAGGACATACACAAGTGGTTCAACCAGGGACACAGACACCAAAGGTACCACTCTAGCCTCTCTGAAAATCTTGCTGAAAGGTTTTCATTATGAAACACACATGGCAGTGATACTTATGGCTGCCTTTAACGGCTGCATGCTCCTCCTCAGTCCCCCTTATCTCTCCCCTGCTTTCAAGCATGCATCTTGTGCAACGCCATTAAAAGTCATCAGATTCCTTCTGCAGGCCAAGCTCCTTGCTACAGTAATTTCCAGTTGACTCAAAGGGCTTCCTGCCTGCTGTAACAAATACAACCTGAGCTTTTCTAGTTTCTTTCTCAGTTATCAATTGCATCCTTTTGTATTCCAAATACACCACCTGCCCAGAATCACCTAGAGATCTTTGCCATGCTTTTGTCTTCACATATCCCCTTCTGTAATCTCCTTTTACTTGAGCCTTGGTCTGCACTGTCCCCAGCATAGCAATGAGAGCTAGATCTACACGATACTTTGCATGACAAAGTAACAGAAACCCATGTAACGCTGAGCACGTTTCTAAGCTCAGTACGCCATTACACTCATTCCTAACTACAGACATCATTCACTAGTCTGAGACTTTACAGGTGCTACATTGCCTTGAGGTTCTGAGAACTGTGAAATTAACAGTAAAATATCTTGGGTAGCTTAGCATGAAGGCAAGAAGATTGCAAATTAATATTAAGTTTTACTCAGGTTTACCCAGAGGGCAGGAATGTATTCTAGTACTAAGGGAAAGGAAAAAAGGAAAAAGAAGATTTAAAGAGTCAGCATGAGTATTCAGTCAGGTATGATTATTCCATATATTACAAGCAATGCAAAGAAAACCAACTACCTCCAGTGTTTACCTTTAGCTGTACATGTAGGGGTTAACTCACAGCAGATAGATTGGCACAGTGCAGGGGAACACTTTACTGCCAAAAGCATGATTTGACCCCAGAACACGGTAGCAGGGAAGCTACTACCTGAGTGGCATCAGGCAGATTACTCAGCTCAGGGTTTCTACTAGAAAGAAATGTTATAAAGAGGATTGAAGGAATACGAGTTCTGGTCAGCTACAGATATAAGGGCATTGGCAGATCTCAGCATACTGAACATCAAGCTTGCTTTTCCTGTACCTTCAATATGTTCAAGCCCTAACTTAACTAAACCCCTCAGCTTATCTCAGCAGAGATGCCTTGTAGAGAACCCATGTGCAGCGCTTTCCTCCAGCACTCAGAAGGGATACATGAAATGGTAAACCAATAAATAATGCAAGAGAAACTAGTTCTAACTTTAAAGATTGACAGAGAAGCACCCCCCCACCCCCATTATTTCCTCCAAGCTGAATTCTCTGCAGAAAAGAAGATACTTTTCCTCCTGCCTACCAGCATGCTGACCAGCCAGCCTCCCCCAGGTGTCCAAACTTTCCATGCTGTTCCTAGCAATTTATAATGATCCCCAGCTGGCCCTCATCCCCAGCCTGATTAATTAACAAATGTTTCTTCACTTGCTGTGCTCTATGTCTCTTTGTAAAGTTCTGCAAGCAACCAAATGGAAGAAGAGAAAAGCTTTAGCTGGCACTCATCAAACATATATCTTTAGGTGGAAGATAATATCCTTAGGGAGGAAAATACAACACAGTAACTTTCTCAGGACACAGTGCAGCAAAAGAATGCTGTGTTATGCACTCTCTGAGAAATTAACTTTCAGCTTTTTTGCCCCTATTAAAAAAGGCAGCAGGTTTTGTCATAGACTTGATACTGGCTCCTTTCACAGTTCAGAGGCATGGATCACAGAGGGGTCTCAGGACCGGCCTTCCTTCACAATGAATTCACACTGAAAGCAGTAAATAGACTTGATCACTGATGTGTACCTTTCCAGAATGGAAGCTCCAACTAATAGTTCAAAAGCTACCTGGGAGATCCTAGTGAAACAAATTACTTCTTTTTTTGATGCATCAGAGCAAGTGGACGAAATTGCAGGAGTATTAAAAATCAGGCTAGTATTTTGTCATTTACAAATGCAAATACAATGTGCACAAGCAAACTGAAAAGGGAAACAAATTACTCCCTATCCTTCTGAAACTTGAAAAGGTGCGTAGGAAGAAAACGTAGCAAAATGAATTGATCTCTAGACCTCAGTCTTTTCTCTGCAGATAAACACAAGTAAACCAGATTAAAAAATCTAACCACAAAACCAAAAGAGAATTCAAGTTAGTAACTGTTGTGGTTTAACCCCAGTGGGCAACTAAGCCCCACACAGCTGCTCGCTACTCCCCCCCGGTGGGATGGCAGAGAGAACTGGAAGAGTAAAAGTGAGAAAACTCGTGGCTTGAGATAAAGACAGTTTAACAGGGAAAGCAAAAGCCACGTGCACAAGCAGAGTAAACCAAGGAATTAATCCACCCCTTCCCATGGGCAGGCAGGTGTTCAGCCATCTCCAGGAAAGCAGGGCTCCATCATGCCTAACGGTGGCTTGGGAAGACGAACGCCATCACTCCCAACGTCCCCCCCTTCCTCCTTCTCCCCCCAGCTCTATACGCTGAGCATGACACCGTGTGGTGTGGGACACCCCTGGGGTCAGCTGGGGTCACTGTCCCGGCCGTGTCCCCTCCCAACCCCTTGTGCCCCCCAGCCCCTCGCTGCTGGGGTGGGGTGAGGGGCAGAAATGCCTTGGCTCTGTGTAAGCCCTGCTCAGCAGTGACTAAAACACCCCTGGGTTATCACCACTGTCTCCAGCACAAATCCAAACCACAGCCCCATGCTAGCTGCTATGGAGAAAATTAACTCCATCCCAGCCAAAACCTGCACAGTAATGTAAGAGCAATAGGAAAACAGGGAATGCTGAAAATGAGCTCACATTTTATGCTGGCAAAAGATTAAATGCCATGTTTAAAAGATTTAAATTCCATCATCACATCTTTATATTACATTAAACGTATTTAATCTGTAATTGCCATATTTCTGACAATGGATTGTTTTTACACTAAGTAGTGATACCCATTGCTATTTGAAGTGCAGCATAAAATTCTTAAAACAATTATTCTTGAACACAGTGGTTATCACTGTACCACGTTACACTGGCAAGCACCTACAAATATGGTTCCATTGAAGTGGAAGCCCAAAACCATGATTTTGATCATCCAGTCTGGCCTACAGACTTTGCCTTCACATTAAGGCACTGAAATGGCTGAAGCAAAGTCTAACACAGGGATACTCATCGCTAATTGCCTGTAGGTCCAGCAACATTGTACACTGAGTGTTATTACCTGCAGAGAAAATTAAGATGTCTGCTCAAGAGGGTTCACAGTTGATGCAAAAGGTAGAGGAGGGAGAGTGATTTATTATGAACATTTTCCATGTCTCTTAGTGGTTCCACATTTTTATGTAATGCTCTTATTTTCAGCCATCTATTTTTAAAACGTCTCAGAGGATGTGCTAGTAAGTGAGTCAGTGGGAAGATCTGAAGGAGGCAAATTAAAAAGAGAGAAATCAAGCACAGTGGACAAGGTTGGGAGGTAAATCCATGCACAGGGAACTGGGCTAGAACATGTACAGTGGAGGAGAGCTGTCTCACTGCCATAAAAGCACATTTTGAAATGTGGCTTTAACTGTAGTCCTAAAGCTTGTCATCACTAGGCCTCGCTGATTTTCACTGTCCTACTGACTGGCCTGTGAAGTGCTGTGAAGCCTGCATTTTGGGTGCCATGCCCCCAACAATACAAATGTGGCCATTTCCCCTTCCACACGACGGCAGTAAATACGCAGTAAGGCTAGTAGTACAAGCAGTATGTTCATTAGTACTATTTAACAAGATTTTCCCTACTTCAAACAGTGCAAAATCATGAATTACGTTATTGACAACACGTGAAGATTCAAACCCTGGGAGAGCACTGCACAAGATTCCCACAAATTCCCGCTGAAAAACAAACCTGACACCTGACTTAAAGTTACAAAGCTCAATACTTTGTATATCCAGTATAATACTGGATATTATATTATTATATATAGTATTATCCAGTATAATAATACTTTGTATACCCAGTTCTCTCCTCCTCTGCTCCTTACACACTACTGTACTGACGAAGCCCCTCAGCCGTGTCCGTGTCTCATACTAAGCGTGAAGCAGCACAGCAGGTCCATGAAGAGTAGCTTAAGGTGCACGTCTCGGCCTGATCAGACATTTTGCTGTTGGCCTGGTAGTTTTTAAACTTACTTAAAGTTATCTTTTTGCCACCTTGTATGATTGCTGCTGTGGAACCTGGAGTCTTAGGAAGACTTTTTATGCAGAAAACGAGCAGAAAGTGTCAGATTAGGAATGCGTATCTTTGCACTAGCATAATACTGCTGAAATGTCTTTAAGAGAAATTGTTGATATGACATTTTTGGATCAAATTGTCCTTTTTAAAAAAAAAAAATTCCTCATATCAACAAAAGATATTAATGACATTTTGCAGATTTTTTCTATTTATAGAATTTTTTCTTTTTACCAAACAGCTGTTTTTCTTCCCAAGACAATTAAAATTGTTGATTTATGTGAAGCTAGATCAGATCTTTAGCCATAAACACCACCTGTAATTAACAGGTTTTCTTTTCTTACTTGTTTACTGATGAAGTGGAAGGGTGGACCCTTGCTCTGCTCTAAGAGAATATAAAATGAAACCTGGTAAGAACTGGCCATCTATGATGAGGATGCCTGAAATAACTGAGAATACTGTCATTAAAGAGTTCACTGAAAAAAAAAAGAAAATTAAGGAGCAAAAAAAAAAAATCACATTTCATTTTTTTTCTGTAACAGCAGAAATTTTAACATAAGCTTTTAGCTGGCAGCAGTAAAACATGAATTTTTCTTAGGCTGAATTATCACTACATGTTTCATAAGGATTAACTAGTTTGTTGTTATTAGAGTAGTCAGTGATTCAGTACGCCAGAAGATTGGAAGATTAAACAAAAGCTAATCTCTAGAAAAGTAGGACAAAATCCTTTGTTTCTTTTTCAGGAAAAAGAATTCACAGCTTGCAGGTTCTCAAAAGCTGGCTTCCCACTTGCTCTCTTGGTAAGACAAAGTTCTTCTCAAGAGCAATACTTTCCCCTCCACCTCTCCCAGAGGAATGCAGCTTCCAACAACCGTGAATTACAGAACATTAGGGATCGGGAAGCACCAGTGTTGTTCATTTTTTTGACAGCTTAGCACTAACGGCAATGAATTCTTCTATAAATCAGGCTGATGCATCAGATTGATGCAAAGTTTGAAGAGGTCTTCGGCAAACCACCGACAAACAGAATGCTGTGAAAGGTGTTTATGTGTATTTTAAAGAAAACTGTTGGCAGATTCAACATTTATTTTAACTTGAATGCACAGTATAAAGCATATTTCAAGTTCTCATCACTGACTTATCAGCTGTAGGATCCATCTTGTAAGAGAACGGTGGGATCAGTCCCACACATGGTGTTCCACCAAAAATCCCTTGCTACAAAGGACATCGTCGCTCTCACATAACTGTGAGTGCCCCCAACCTTTAATTATTTTCAAAAGAGAATAACAATCTGAGTTTTGGATACAAAACCTGAAATCAAATTATTCCGGGTTATAAGCAATGCCTCTTTATTCTTTTCTTGTGTTTCCATGATGGCCTGTAAATCTAATCCAAAGCAGATGCATGCTCAAGTCTTAGCTTTTGGCACCCTGTTTCTAAATGCAGAACCAATAAACTATTGACAGAATAGGTTGATGGAAAAGGTTATATCAGTTTTTGACTAGGCAGCAATGTCACATTCTTCAAAAGAGCAATGAAATGGATAAATTTTCATTAGGCATGATATTTAAATAATGTTAATTTTTTATATGAGAAAGATGGTGAATTTAGAGCCAACCTCCTAGTACAATTCTACATCTTGCAGCAGCACCTCTCACCAAGTTCTCTATTGGAAATATCAGTGGCACTCTGAACAGGTAAAAGATAACAATGATAGATAAAGTTCTTGGTAACATAAGAAACAAACAGAGAGCAGCTCACATACCTCCTAGGCAATACTTAAGATTTTCAAAGATGGCTTAGGTTCTGGACATTTTAAAGAGATTTTTAGTATTTAAGGGACCTTTGACAGCTATCAACAAAAAATCTGGAAGTTAGCCCTCAACTCACGCAGAAAATTATGAAAATGGTCTAAAATAGCCTTTGAAATGTCCAAATATCTTCAGTAGGTCTGGAAAATATTTAGTATCATTCAAACAGAAAAATGCCACATATTAAGTAGATGTCTTGTATACTTCTGTTAAATATTCTCCTGCACTGGAAGAAACCTCCCATCCAAGTGCAGGAGATTGGTCAGGAATGGCAGCAGCACAAATATCGCGGTTCCTGGGAGGATTTATACAGGGGAAAGTGAAGCTTTAAAACATTTGCAGTTCATACCCAAGGGATCTCTTACTTTCCTCCAGGCTCCCTCTGCAGTCACGTTCTGCTGAGTGTCCCAATTAACCTGAAGAAGCCTCTAAAATTAGTTATCTTAACAGCAACGCATTGGTTCAGGGCTCTCCTTGGGATCAAAGGCACCTCAGTGGGAGTGACTGACAGCTGGAAAGGTCACCTATGAAGTTCCTGCTCATCTGCTCCAGGGTCAGGCCTTTCTCGTGGCAAGGTCTGGACCCGGCAGTTCATAGTGGGCACTTTTTGCCTTCAGGGAAGTTCTGACATGGATGCAGTGATCTGCTAAGAAACTGGCAGCAGGAGGACCAGGCTCTTAGGTCTGCACAGTACATCCCCTTCAGCTGAACTATGCAGGAAAAATTAAGAACCAACTTCTACTTCCTGAATTAATTAATTTTAATATTTCTTGTCAGTCTTGCAGCACACAACTGTCTGTCCTTTCAGACTGAAACTCAGCATAGACTGACAAACCATAGATAGTGGTAACCTGCAGGAGAAAAGTGTTCAGACCACTTATCGGAAATAAAGTACATGAAACATTAATTTCAACAGCATTAGGCAAATTACAACAAACGTAAAAGTCTTTGTTCTTTTTGTCTCTATTTTGCTTTGCTCTCCACCTCCTACATATCCCACTTATGGTACCTGACTCAATGTTGCCTTGAACCTCTCTCAGGAAGCATGAACCAAATCAGTGTTCAGTGAACC
The DNA here is from genome assembly GCA_013400875.1 of Anhinga rufa. Lineage (NCBI taxonomy): Eukaryota > Metazoa > Chordata > Aves > Suliformes > Anhingidae > Anhinga > Anhinga rufa. The sequence continues at coordinate 1,721 of VZTV01089989.1, read as the reverse complement.
CATGGGAGGGCTCTTACTGATTCGCAGTTTCAGTGAGGTCCATGTGTCAGGCATCATCGCATAAACAAGTGAGAGAGTGAGCTAGGTTTAAACTCAGGATACTCCAGGCTGAAGGCTAGCATGGAATATTTATTAATCAGATCATATATTCACTTACTAGCTTGTTCTGTTCCCATAAGTTCCTCTATCCAGTCCCTTAAAATTAGAGTAACCATTCCTCAGTAATGAATGAAGTTGCTAGAGTTTCAGATCTCACAGTAAAAAATTAACTCTTATCAGTGTTACAATATTTAGCATCTGCTGCAAGTCACTCACAGCTAGTTATCAGCTCTTCTATGGCTCCCTAATGATCTTCTTGGAGAGGGAGAGTCAAGGATGAACTACATTCAATCCACAGTGAGACGATTTAGCTCATGCTGGCAGGCAGATCTGGCAAATGCTTCTCTTGAGTGACATTTCTGATGGACGCTGCTGCAACGCCACTTGCCAGAGCAGCATCTGTAAAAGAGTAAGGGATGAGCACATCTATACCTGTATTCCGTGCAGGCCAGCTGAAAAAAGCTGTAAGGAAGAATTTACCAGACGTTGCTGTTTGCAAACAGCCATTTTGGAGGATTAATAGCTCCTGTAGCCTGAATAAAATGGCACAGTTGGGTTTCTTCCACTGGAAAATCTCTTTCCTAACACACCCCAAATCAGAATTTCAGAATTTTACATGCAATATTCTAATTTCAGCGAATGTTTTGCTTTGAAATCAAAGGTATGAACAGCATCATTTCCAGGGTGTTTTGGCCAAAATGCACCTGCATATATTTGATAGGTAGGGCCCAGAGTCCTCCCACACACAACATATCTCAAAAACCACACACAGAAATTTTTATTCACATTCACAGGTGTGTATTCCGAAAATACTGTACGTGCAGTGATTTATGGAAGACCCAAGGAAATGTCCATCATATCCTCAGCTGAGGTAAACCAGCATAACTCCACTGAAATAAATAACACCAACTTCTAACAGATTCAGCTAATAATTTCTTAAATTAACTGTATGAGATTGCTTCTTCGCAGTACATTTCTAAGGGACAAGAAAGAGGACACAATGATGTCTCATTTTTAACAGGCTACAAAATGCACCCTAAGCACCTATTGAAATTATTTAACAGTGATGACCTACATCTCAGCAGCTGACCTCATTCTGTGGTTCAGGTATGGTTACCTGCCTGCTGAGTTACTTAAATTTTCATTGAATAATCATTTTGGTTGACATCAATTCCATCGTATTTTATTATTCTGGGCTCACCATTCACTTCAAGAAAGAAGCTGGAAAATTGACTCTTCGTGTCAAGACTTATGGAGTGATGTTACAAAGTGTTTTGTTAACTAAACACATTTCAGGATTTATGAGTTGTGGTGACAATTCTTAGTTTTCCTGAGACAGCTGGCAATTAAAAGAATGCAGAATCTGGAGACTTTTATGATCTTTTTACTAAACATGAATTAGACATGAAAAATAATTTTCTACATACTGATTTACAGTTACCTGAAGGTTCAGGCTTGAAAATAGGGGTAATTTTTAAAGTGTCTTTCAGAGACATACTAATTGTTCTGTCTCACATCAGCTTGTTTCCCCATACATTAACAGTTTCTTGGTGGGCAGTTTTTTACTCTGAACACATTGCCAATTTGTAATCTACTTTTGTATCTCCATACAGTTAAATGCT
>VZTV01089986.1:0-11138 GCA_013400875.1 Anhinga rufa | reverse complement strand
AAAACAAATAAACAAACAAAAAAGCTCAGTCTGTTCCCTGAATGTGTGGCTAATTTCTTTAGCATAAAACACCTTCCTTTCTACTTCTGTTTCATGTTTCAATGATTCTACCACATGCAAGAAAAATAAAAGATAGAAGCATATCAGAACACTTTGGTTTTTTATCCATGTCATATGCACTTGCTCACCCAAAAGGAGAACATCTGTGTACATTAGGACCCTACAAACAACAAAAAGCGAATAAAATGCAAAATTTCACAGACCTCTGTAAACAGTTAGGAACTGTACAAGTCTTGCCATGTGGACTGCTGTAGCAACTTCCTATTCAATTTCCTTAGAATTATTTTCCATATAAGTAAACCCTCTTTGGTATTTTGTTTAAAAAAAAATACACCAGTTCAACACACTTTTGTAATAAAAAAGCAACTGGCTGACTTCTAGAGAAAGGCCTCCCCTGCTGGAATGACCACAATATTTATGTAAAGTAAAGATTGCACCTGTTATGATCACTAGTTTACACCCTTTTTAAATAACATAGCAATTTTCCTCTCAGATCTAGTTCCAACATTCAAGTCTTTACAAAGACAGCTGAATACTGGGGTCTGGTGCAGTGGGGTGGAGCGTCCCACTTTCTGGCATTAAAGTGTTTCTACATTTTTATAACAAGCAAGCCAAAGCTTGTAAAAAGTAATTTATGAACTTGGATAGGAGACTGTGCTTGAAGAGAAAACAGTTGGTGTTATTGTGGACAATAATGAGGAAGGTGGTGGGATGCTTTTGAGTTTCCACTGAAAACATGCAATGGATTAATAGAAAACAAAACGCGAAAGAGAACTTTCCTTGACATTTGCACTGTCAAAACTCTTCTGACCTTTAATTGGTACATCCAACACCTTTGCCTAGGCCTATGTCTGGGGTATATTTTGCTAACAAGGTTGACCTAGGATTAAAAGTAACTATGCTCAAACCTTTCTCTTGACCACTAGTTGGCCCATGTGAAGAATATCAGGGAAATATATTAGAGAAAGAACTATGAATTAAAAAAAAAATGTTGTAAGAAGAGCAGCAACAAAGAGGTGGAGGAAATGAAGGCAACAGGCCCGAATTAGGATCATAGAAGAATTTTGGGTTGGAAGGGAACTCTGGAGGTCATTTAGCCTACCTTCCCACTCAAAGCAGGTAACAGGGAGCATCTAGCTATAGATGAAGCAGACTGAAGTTCACTTGCAAAGCAAAAATTTGAAGAGAGAGTATTTCCTACAGTAAGCTGTTTGCCTTCTCTTTACCTGAGACATAATGAGGTGTACGAGGTGCAAATAAGCACCTCTGTGATACCATTCATTGCCCAGAATACTGCATTGAACAGCTCTCTGTATCAACTGCTTTTACTTCCAATTACTGCCTCCCAACCCAGCTCCTGCTCCCTGCAAAGACTAACTGACCGGTGCTGCTGAAGTCACATATGTGCTGATAATACCAAGAATTTGGCCTACACTTTATCAGCAGCCCTCAAATCTCATTACCAGGTGGGTAGACATCATTATTTTTTTTATTCTGTTGGGAATAATGGTGTGCAGAGAAGTTCCTTGCTGAAGGTCATACAGCAAGTCACTGGAAGAGTCTGAAAGTGGAATTAAGGTCAGTTGTATCCTCATCACAGACACTCATATGTTGATAAAGCTGCTGGCAATCCACCCATGCAGTTATCAGGACCATTAACTGAACCTCCTTGTAGTGGGGATGGGAGAGCTAGTGACTAAGAACTGTCAAATGTAGCTGTCTAGAAATATCCGCTTTGTCCTGAAACATAAGAACTAAGCTAATGTTTACCTTATGTTTAAAATCTAGGCTTTTCTAGTGTTTCAGGTTGATGTCACCTTTTAGTTTTTGTTGGGTAGTGGGCCCACACAAAGTATTTCTTCTCCCTTAGAAAAATCAAAAGAGTACAAGACACCTAAAACTGCAAGTGTCACTAAAGCCAGTACCTATAACTTGAACTAAAACAAGCATTTCAGGTGTATCCACTATGGAAGACTCATGAAGATAGTAAGAGGGGCTACAGAGACTTAACCTCTGTTATGATGTTTTGCCAGTGATCTAGCAAAATCCAGTCATTTTTTTTTGCTGCTATTTCCATTGATGAGGTTTGTTTCATTTCTTTGTCATCCCTTTGTAGGATCAGGCAGATCTTTCTGTTTATCTATGCAATTATTTTATTTGTTGACTCTTTCTTTTCTTTCCCAGGATACATCTATATTCATTAGAACTCTAAGTCTTTTTCTTTAAGTTCTCTAGCTATGAAATGCAAGATATAATCCCTCAATTTATTCCAGTTTAGGAAAAAAAAGTCAACAGAAGAAAGGCTCAGGATATGTCAAAAGATTTATTTCTGCTCCAGCATTTTAGACAACAGATGATCTATTTACAAAGCAGTGATCTGTGTCCAAGACTGGACTTTCCTGACAAATGGATGTACAAGGCAAAGCTACACTTTCTGAGTATGATTTCTGATTACCTATGACAGGTACCCGAGGGTGTCTGTCTCTTTTATAGTTTGAGAATCTTTGTATGGCTCTTTATGTCATACATAAAGTCCTGCCGAATTGAACTGAACTGATAAACTTCAGGGATGAAATGAGCTCCTGATTGTTGCCAAGAAAAATGGTATGATGCTTGGTTATGTTATTAATCTCAAGAAAATGCTTTAGGGTAAAGAATTATTGTTTCAAATACATGCAAGCACTTTTGAAAAAAAGTAGAAGAGCTGAGAGTAGTAGAAGAGAGCTAACTTTAAAAAGAATAGAGGACTTTTTTTTTTAATTCAAGCTGCTTAAAATAAATGTAAATGTCTGTTCCTAGTGTAGTGTCTAAGATAAGCTACAGATATTCACTGTTGCCAAGAAGGTGAAGGTGCGGTGAAAACACCACTGGGGGAATTAATTTCAACCTATTATTCTTCAGCATGTATATTGTTCACAGTATAATTCTATTACCAGATACTATACTGAAATGGAGCAGGCAGAGCCAATTGGAGTATGGGGATCTTGAATAGATGCTCACAATAGCACATTCATTTTCAGCCACTATACAATATGCAAATGTATTCACTGTGATTTGTAATTGACCTTAAAACTTACCATCTACATGCCGCAATTCCCGTATGGTGAGTACTGTTCTCAGTTTTCATGCCAGTTTGACAATAAAGCATCTCATCACAAAAGTTTCACAAATATAGAATTCAGTCAGTAGGATCTTGAGAATTTTTTTCCTTGCTATTTCAGAATTAACCCTGTTTCAGGCTAATAATAACATGGGGTTTGTGACATTCCTCAGTTCAGGTTATAGCAATGACTTAATAAATATAAATTCCCTTTTATGGTTTATAGAAATAGAGCCATTTGAATGGGCAAATGAGATTCCTCTGATGCACATCTGATCTACATAGTGTTTGGTCTGTTTCACCGGCTCTTTGGATTCTGGTGAGATGCAGAAAGGGGCAAGGATGGAGAAATCTGTTGCCATAGGCCATGGGGCAGTAGTAGAGTTAGTGCCTGAAACAGTTGCCACTGGATGTGAAAGCTTCAGGGGAGCAGTAGTGGGCTGACTGCCCTAATTTAACCAGGGAAGTTGTTCAGGTGCATGGCCATAATACAGTCCTCTGCAGAAGCACAGGCTATGTGGATCAGTGCTAAAGGAAAGGGCTACACCTCTTCACCTCTGGCCTTCTGTATGTATGATTAGAGTAGAAGGAAGACCATGATGGATTTCCTGCTCTGACGCTCCTTCCCATCCTGTCCCTAAAATAATTGTGTTTCAACCCAACAGTACTACTGGGAGTAATAAAGGGGATGAAAATGGCACCAAGCCACGCAGACAAGACGCTCCCTGACCACGTGAGAGCTGGAGACGGGATCAACTTGATCATGCATCTACTGAGTACTGTTGTCCTTCTCTTTCCTTCATTACTGAGTACAAACAGTTATTGAAGAAACCTGGGGCAACAGGTAGAAGGTACCTTTTACAGAATGTGGGCTATTTCCCTGTTTTGTGGGGGTCTGACAATCTGGAAGTGTCTCTGCTCATTTTATTCAAGGGAGTGTTTTTCTACAGTCTTTCCTTTACATTTTGAAATTTGAATCTGAGGAGTTCTGCTTGACACAGAGAACTTTTTAATGGCCAAGATAAATACTATTCTATTAAGCAAAACTATTCTGTGGAGCTATGAAACCTACTCAACTTACCAGGAGGTTCAGTAAGGGATAATAGGAATAGAGATTTAAATCAACTAAGATGTTTGTAAGGTGAGATCTAGCCAACATTTCTGGAAAATTAGAAATCAAGAAAATAAGGCCAGCTATCCAAATATTCTTGTCCCAGCCATTTAGTTTGCTAAGCTTACTTGCATTGTGTTTACATTGTATGGTGTATTGTATTTTACAGGGGCTTGGAATATTGTCTCTTGGTAGAAAGGAAGTTGTTAAACAATTGTCCTTTTACATCTGTCAGCTCAAGGCTATTCAGATTTATTCTAGTGGAAGCTAAACCTTTCAACTATTTCCTCACATTCATCTGCCTTATCCCTCCCACAACAGACACAGAGTCCTCCAAATCAAATCTGAGACTTTCACGAATGACAGTTTACTATATGCAATTGTGAACTCCCCATATTGTACCCAACACAAATAAATAGATTAGATGTTCTCTGATTATAAGAAACCTTGTCAGAAAAGTGCTTACATATTTCTCTCATGCTAGGTACTCTTAGGCACCAAAATGATGATGTATTACACATTTTGAATAGGCTAGTTTGTGCCTAATGTAGGACCCTCTTGAACATTGTAGTTTTGAAAGTTTGATTCAGGCTGGTAATAAATGACTTCATACTCCACTAATAAGAGATTGTGGAAAAGGGGGAGAGAACAGTGAAGAAACAGGCTAATGAAGACTGAAATACAGAGACTGAAAAATGAAGGGAAGCAGGTTCATCCATCCTTATTACTTACACAAAAGTTAAAACAGGATAGGAATAACTGTTGAAATGTAGACCAAAAAATTTTGTTTCTGGCATCTCTCAGCTCTGCAGAAACATTCCTGATAATTTGTACTTCACACAAGAAATCATAGCCACGTATGTCATTTTGAGAAATTCAGACTTCTGAGATTTGAAAAGTTCCTCTATTTTTCCAGCACAATACAGCTACAGTGCTTTAAATTATAAGGGAGTAAATCAAGAATAAAAGACTTGACTTCAGTGGAGTTTGTTTGAATTTACATCCTTGTAATTGAAAGTCTGGTTGGTGAAAAAACATTAAATGCTACATGTACTTTTTCCAAAATGGAAGAGGGCTGATTGGTTATCTCCACAACCCGAGTAACAACATAATTTCTTACATTTTTCGGGGAATAAATAATTTGTATGAGATTTTCTTTCATTTATTTCAAGGAACAATGAAGAAACACCCTGAAAATGGCAGGAAGGAGAAACAGCAGCAGAGCTCTGGTAAAGGCAACACATTTAGTGACTCCATTCATAAACTAATCAAGGCCAAAGCGTGGGCACAGGCACTGGCCTGAGACAGTGTGGCCCCTTCCCATGTTAGCATGCTTTCCCAGGCACGGCACGGGCCAGGGCCAGATCCTGACCTGACAGTAGGGTCAAGGCCAGCCTGCTTGCAGGGTAAGAGAGTTAAGCTGTGTTGGTTCAGCTGGGTCATGCCATGAAGATCGGCGAATCGGCCACAGCTTATTTTATTTATTATTATAGAAGTGGTCGGTGAATTTACTTGAGGGTCACAGGATGCAAATGAAGCACAGCCACTTTGGGAAGGGAGGAGTTGTTGGCAACAACTCTTTCTCCATATCAGTAAGCACCTGGAAACCATTTGATAAGGTGAAGAACGTTCTGGCCAGTTCTCACTTTCATTAATGGTTGGGGTTTTTTTTCCTCCTCTCTTTAGGTGTGAACACAACAGGCTAAGAGAAACCCCACTGTCACTGCAGCTTTCTTGCAGAGAGGTGTGAAGGCTAAAACAGACATGTTGTACCTAGTGGCAGAGAAGTAGCAGCCCAAAATCCTAGTCTATACAAGGATGAGGATGACCTGGCAGTTGAGGGATTTCTGCACTGGTCTAACAGTTGGTAAAATGCAACTTTATGGGGCAGACACTTCCCACAGACCTCTTATACGCGCAGATCCAAGGAGTGGATGTATCTGTCACACACACTGGGATGCTGCTAATACCCACATGGCCCTGGGAGAAAAATGCAAAGGAAATCCAGAAATGCTGGCCTTGGCTCCCTTCCTCATGGTCTGCCCATACCAGCCCTGCCGTGGCTCTCTGCCCTGCTCCTTCCCCAGCCCCCTTAGCCTAGCTCCACTGACCGAGAAAGAAACACCAGTGAGAGGCTGAGGCATCCCCAGCTGTTGGCCCTGCCTGCGAGCACCCTCCTGCTGTCCCTCCCTCCTCTTCTGCATCCATAGGGTTTCTTCAGTTTGTAAACTCTTTGGGGCAGTAACTGCTTGTCTGCGTATGGCACTAATGGACACAGTTCTTGGCCGGCCCCAAGGCACAATCAGAATAAATGGGAATAACAACAATAGTGACAAACAACATCAACATTAGTAATGACAATAATAATTATTATTGTTATTATTATACAGTCTACCAGAATGAATTGGTAATTATTTGCATAATTTGTATATATAATTTGCATAAGCAGAATAAACGACTGTTCCCATATCCAGAGAACATCTCAACCATAATGTTTTGTTCCCTGTATGTGCCAAGGATTCCCACTGGTGTCAGTGGGAGATTTTTTTCCTTACTTATTCTCAAAACCAATTGCTCTGATGACAGAAATCAGTGGGAGTCCCAATAACATGTGGCTTCATCCTGTGGGGTGCTGAAGGTGCTTTGCTACCTTTATCTCTAATTAAGCTCTTTACAGATGAAGGGCTCAGCACTTTTCAGAATCTTCTCATGAGGGGCAGAATTGAGACCCTCAAGACAGCTGTCTTTAGGCTCTGACTATGCAAAGCCGAACAGAGATTTTTTTCCTTCATTTTAATTGTCTATTTACAAAACAGATTCCAGCAGCTCAAGAGCATTTATGGCCTAATGGAGAAAGCCGCAGTGGGTGGCTTTTTGGCTCTCAAAGACTGAGAGCTTCATCAGTGGCAGAGGGAAGAAAGTATAGATTATGCACACAAGGCAGGGCAAGGAGCACAGGGGTAGCAGAGGCGACTTACAGAGGTGCTTGCAGAGTGCTCTTTCAAAGAGCCTGGCAGTGCCTCCAAGCTGCCAAGCTCAGCAGGACAAACACTGTATTTCAATTTTGTGCAGAGAATAGACTCTGAGAGACACCAAATGTCTGTGGCAGTATGTGTTGCCATTTCAAGGGTGTATTTTCTTGGGCTTCTTGCACAGTTTTTTAGTTCAGAAGCTCTTGCAGGCTGTGTCTGGGTCTCTGTGTGAGTGGTATAGCCCCTGGCACGAGACATTGAGGCATTTTACTCCAAAGGCAGCATGAAAATTAAGTTAGAAGGATGTTAAGGAAAGGGCTGCAATATGAAAAGCTGATATTATGTGGGATGGCAGGGCAGAAACTTCAGGTTGCAACAGAAGAGCCCTTCCAGGCTCAGGATTTGTGGTTTAATGCTGAGCTAAATTCTCCTATGTTGAGACAGTTTGACTTTTCTTGCAGACAAACAAGAGTCAGCCTGAGAGTCTAAAGATCGTAATGCAACTCTCCAATGGCCAGAAAACTCAGGGCCCTTCTCTGCCGCTCCATCAGCTTTCCCAGGACTAGGAGGTGGGCTCTGCATAGGCACTCACTGCTGGCTCTGCCCTGCTGCTGTGCATTACCATCCTCCTGACGGGGAGCCCAACAGAGCCAGATGAATGCACTGTGTGAACCCTCTTCATCTGTCTTAATACCAGCCAGGTCAGATTGTACTGCAGGCAAAGGCATGTATTCAATGTTTACTTTCTTGTCGAGTAGTCAGCACTCCCTTTTGCTTCTGGAACTGCTCTGGTTCTGCGACTGGAGTGGAGTGTAACAGAGGACAGGCTGCAATTGCTGCTATCTAAACACATTATTAAATATGGGCATGCCAGATCTTACAGGGATCTGGCCTTCCTGCACTTGTTTAACTTAGCACTGGGCGAGTCAGAGCTTGCTTCCACTCCACACAGATGTGTCTGCACAGGGGTGGGAATTTCAGCTGCTTAAGTCTGAAAACTGACAGAAAATTCATTGCATGCTACTAATTTGTCTTTTGTCTCTGTAACACTGTCTGACTTACTTTGATTGTGAGGACTTTCCACAGACCCTCAGAAAAGTTACTTCAGATTAATGACCTGTGACCATGAAGAAAAACATAATGTCCTTTCTGACCATAAACACAGATCTACTCACAGTGCCTGTATTTTGTATTTATTTTATGGATGATTTTGGTTTTTTTTTTTCATGCTGGCAAACCTTTAAACCCAGATATTCGGCCACCTCAATAATCTCTTAACTACTTTCCCTCATAAACCAGCAACCCTACACACTGTCAGCTGCAGGGTTAGGTTGGTTTTCACAAAGGCTATATTACTACCCCTGTCCTCACAACTCCTTCCCTTGGAGAACGTCTGGCTGTATACCTTGAACCATTTGTTCCACCCAAGCTTTTAGTTTTGAATATTGATGGATTATCTGGGAGGCAAGATGTTTCTGAATCATTATTCACTACCTTAAATAACAGTGTATGCCCAGGAGAAGATTTTTATCTCTTACTACAAGTTCAAAATACTGATTCAGCTTTAGTGGAAGACAAAGGTAAGTAACCTGTACACTAATTATGGGAAAACAAGAAATCTCTGTAGATTGTTCCCCATTTCTCATCTTACATATGTTCTCATATACAGAGAGGTTTTTCCCAAAGCCATATCTTCTTTTTTTCTTGTAAGTGAAAAAATAACTTAATGCCTCTAAGTCAGAGAAGAATCTGTTCCCCAAGTTTTTTTTAAGTAAATCTCCATTTTTCTGCTGCTCTCCTGGTAATAGCTTAATCTTCCAGAGTTAGTTTTCTCTTCACTGTATTGCTATCTCCAGATTACCAAAACTGATTCCAAAACTGACTCATGATAGATGCCCACACAACATTTTTTTTTTGCATATACAGCATAGGGGTTGGGATGTGATTACATTATTACATTTTATACGTGAAAGAAGTATCTGTATTTGCGGAATCGATCTGGAGGAGTGGGGGAAGGCAGCCTTTGTGTCCTATATTGAAAGACATAATCCTTAGGGTTTGATTTTGTGTGTAACCTTGGTTTTTTGCACCTGCACAGAACTAAAGGCATTTACATGTCTAGCTATCATACCTGATTGCTGGCTAATTATACATGTGAGAAGGGAGATGGGGGAGGGGTGGAAAATAGATCTAAAAATATTTTTTTTCCTTGGTGCTTTAGGCAAACTGAGATATTTCCTGTATAAAAACCTTTATAATAAGAGAGTTTTGGCAGGGAAGTGAGAGGTATGGCATATGAATACCATTACAAATACCATTTTCTAGCCATGGCATCTGAACATAAGTGAAAACATGTCAAATATTCTCCCAGCCAAATTTCAAAGCCAATTAGTCTTATTTTTTTCTTCAAAGTTCATTAAGGGCTGGAAAAGAAAATGCATACGTGTTTCAATGCCAGAGGTATAGCAGGTTATTTTGTTCATGGCTTTGTTGAGCAGGACTGTTTGCTCTAGGACTGTGCTGTTCTAAAACTCCTTATACTCACTCAAAACAACAGTGTGTGGAGTACAGATGATCTGCTGTCCTCAACACTGTAAATCACAGCTGCATCAAAGACACTTACTAGAGGGAGAGGGAAGATAGAAAAGATTGTATTAAGGCTTCTGTATTTTTCTTACTCTGGAGAGGATAAGAAAAAGGAATAAATGAGAAAGAAACTTTGTGTTTATTCTGTAATTGAGTATGCATCTGTGAGAGCTGACCAAATGCTCCCAAATATGCTCATTTTGTCTGGCATTATCTAGAAGACATGTTCAGGGGTGCCACGTTACTAAGTCCTCAAATCCATTTACTGTGGCCTGGAACAGTTGTTGATTTCCATTTCAATAGTTATTAGGGCTTTTTCTTTAGTCATCAGTGAAGCTTGAAATAAATACATTTTATTAGAGCTGGCAAGTCTGAGAACAGATGTGAAATCTCCCATAATCTAAGAGCAGGGAACCCATGGGACAGCAGTGTTCAGGATGAGGGCTGTTTTTTTCCAGAAAGCATTGACTGTGGAAATTCTCAAAGTGTGTGAGGTCTGCACACATTTCAGTTATGCAAAAGGAGAACTGAAAAGTATTTTACCCAGTTTGGGTGCTTGAGGTTTTATTCTGTTAATACACAGTGAGCTATGATACGTTTAGTCATGATATATTTATTTGCACTTGTTTGTGATGCCTAGCCCAGATTGCATAGACATTTTACAGTATTAGACCTCAAAACCCAGACCCATAAATCACAGAGAACATCTGTTAATCCCTTGTAGGAAGGGTCTTAAAAGAGTGTCTTCTGAGCATCTCTGGTGTATGTCATTTATTACAAGTGGGCCCTCAGCCTGGAACAAAAGAGACCTCCTACATCCTCTTCCCCAGACAGCAATTAACTGACCTCATCTTCCCGCCCCCTTCATCAGCCCCCACAATCAATTATCCCAATCAGCCCTTCTGAAGAAAACTGGGCAAACAGGTGGACCATTATTCTAAATAGTTTTGGGCACTTAGAAAAATGTTCAATACAACAGGGTACTCATGCAACAGTGGCTGCAATTGTAGAGAAAGTGATTTGTGTAAGGGTATATGATTGCAAAGATCATTACAATATTTTCCTTTTTTTTTTTTTTTTGATTACNTCTGAATACGTGTTTGTATACATGTGTCTGTTGTGAAGTAAGATTTCATAGATCTTTTGAGGTCTTTCCAATTTACTGGATAGAGCCTATCCAAGTAGTAATAATTCTATATACCTGTTGCTGGCCTCTCAAAAAAATCTTTTGGTAGGATCATATAGTTCCTAATAATTGTCAGAATAAGAATGTGTGCATAGAGGCTGACTTCAGCCCACGGGGTTAAGT